>CAJJDM010000142.1:11525-259690 GCA_905182975.1 Paramecium primaurelia
AATATTTTTTCAGCTATGTATTAATAATTATTAAGTAAACTAGAGACATAGAACTTGAAATTTATGGTTATGGAATTACAACATTTAGATTTTATAAATAACTATTATTTATAAACTTCAAAAGAATACATATTGAAGGAGTAATAATAGAAATAGGTTATTATTAATTTGGACCAAATTTATTAAGATTTTCAAGTGTTTTTGAATAGACTATTGAATTGGTTGATTTGACATATTTATAAGATTTTAAATTGATTACTTGTTATGTTATAATGGAAAATGCTATGAATGTTTTAATACAAAATTTCGGATTAAAAGATTGCAAAAGACAATTTCCTATTGAAGCTTTTGTAAAGATTAAATAAATATAATCCTAGTAGACAATAAAAATATTGAATTTTAGTATTAAAGATAGCAAATTTATGAATATAAATGTATTTTAATTTGATCTCAAAGAAAATGATAAAGTAAAAATACTAAACTTAAGGATTGAAACAACAATTTTCAATCAAGCATTAATATACTCAGGTACAATAATAAATTATTATTGTATTTAAAAAGAAATTAGTTATCAGATTTCATAATAATTTTTTAAAATTTTAAATTATTAAATCAATTTTATATTATTAATCAATTATATATTAAGCTAAAGGTTAATTATTAATCAATTAAATAAGAATTGATTCTTGTGAAATATCATCAGAAAATGGCATTTTTTAAATTAGTCAATTGAAATATTTTGAATTACTATCCTTTGATTTCATTTCAAATTTGATTAACTAAGGAATAATATTAAATATTAATAATAATGCAATTTTGAAGAATTTAAATTTTGATAGAAATCAACTTTACAATAATTCTATACTGTTATCAAATTAAAAGGTTGATGTCGAATATATGTTTTTGGAGAATATTGTATTCTAGTTAAACATGCATAACGAAGAAGCTGCATTTATTAAAATAACTTCAATCATGTAATAAAACAAGGAAATACTTATTAATTCATTGTCGATACTTGAAAATACATTATTTTCAAAGCATGATCCAATTAACTTTAATAACATAGATGTAGGTTTAGTCTATTTGGAATATTATCTGTGAAAATTGATAAATTAATCATAATTAAGGCTTATGGTATACCTGATTTAGTTGTTATAAATGCTAATCATTTAAATTTAAATTAAATATAATTATGCTTTATCAAAACTTTGATTGCTTTATAAAATCTATTTCAGATTAATATAATAACCTTTTAATTAAAATTTAGGATGTACCATTTATTGATATAAAATAATTAGTGATTTCATCGGCATATTCTATTGATTACCCTATAATGGAAATAAAAACTTTTTATTAACAAAAAAAACAGAAAAAATTATGAATTTATCTGAAATGAAATTTTTTCAAAATCTGATGATAGTTACTAATAAAATAAATTTATCTTCACTGTTGAAAATTTCATCTGAAGAAGATTATCAAATAGAGATAACAAATTCAATTTTTGAAAGAAATATCATGCATCAATATATTTATATGGATTAGATAAATACAGGTTTAATTTTGTTGTTAAATTGCAAATCTTGTAGCTTATTTCTCAATAAAATAATAGTTTAAAGTAATAATGTTACAGATAAGAACATTAAATATATTTCCTTCTAATTAAAAAAATAAAATTCTTTAAAATCATTGTATAAATTCCTCTAATAGTATTTTTTTTATTTAAACCAAAAATATAGAAAGATATAATTGCACTTTTATGTAAAATAGCTTATTTGATTATTCAATTTTATAACCTCATCTAAATTGGGATTATTAGGAGCATCAAAAGATTTTTATTGAATAAATCAATGAACATTTTTCTATAAAATCACAAGCTGGGAATGGAAAAATTATTTGCTAACAAATATCTATAAAAAATCTCACTATTACTAATTCCACAGGTTCAGGATTTTAAATTTACATAGAAAAGGAGGCTTCTCTATTAATCTAAGATATCCTCATTAGTTCGATACAGTCTTTATTTTTAGATGAAGATGAGAATGGAGGGGCCTTTTTTATAGATGCATCAATCTCTGTTTCTTAAATAATAGTTTTAAAAAATATACATGCAAATGATATTCATTTTAGAAATAAAGGTGGCCTGCTCTATATTTAAAATGTGTTAGAAACAACTACTATCTAATTATTAGATATTTATATTAATGATGTCTATTCTTTAAAAGGATTTATATTTTATGTTGAATTTTCATCATATGCAAAATCAACACAAAATTTTATACTTGATAATTTGATCACAAAAAATACGATGTAGAGTTTTTAACATTTATGGGTAGATTTATTAAAGCAAATGACTAATTAGCATCTGAATTAAAAATTGGGAGAAGTTTGTTCCAAATTAAATTTGGAAAATTTGTGAGTATAAGGAAAGTAATTATTTACTCGTTTTATCAAGAGTCATTGGCCATTTTCACATAAATATTGAATATAGAAATACTAAATTGTAGAATATCAAATTCAACAATATCAAATTCATTAATCTCCTTTGATTACATGTAGAAAAATTCTTCTGTTAGAATTATTGATTTTTCAGTCATTAATACATAAATTTTGGATCATATACCTATTAAAGAAAGTTGTATTCTGTTAGAATAAACTATTGGAAAATAAGAACAACAATAATGTTCTAAAGAAATTACTCTATAGGATGCCCCCCTTTATTTGGAACATAATTAAATCTAAGATTATTTATTATAAAGTTATTGCGTTATTAATAAAATTAATTTTAAAAAATTACAAATATCGAGCCTTTTAGATTTAAATCCATGATTATCTAAGATATAATTTTCGAAATTAGATTTAAGAAATATTGATTTCAAAATTTGCAATAAAGGATTGCTTTACGTCAATATTTAGGATAATTACAGCAAAATAACGATGAATTAAATTTATATTTAGTAAAATTAATGTGGTTAATAAAGTTGCTTTAATATCATTAAATCTACCCAAAAATCTAGAATTTTGTAGTCCTTACTATTGAATAGCATTGAAAAAGATTTTGATTTTAGATTACAACAATTTATTTGCATCAAAAACTATCCTTACAAAGGTACTTGTGTTTAAATTTAGGATATTACAACTTTGATTGAAGATTCTCTGTTAAAAAACAATACAGCTGAATCACAGCTCAATTTACTAGATAATTGTAATGGTGGATGGATAAAAGGTGATATAAATATATTAAAATATAATAATATACATCATGTTATGAAGGACATATTGGAGCATTATGTGAAGAATGTGATATATACAATTTCAGAGGATTTGGGCACTTTTCAACAAGTTCCAAATATACTTGTGGTTCTTGTGTCGATTATCATTAAAATCTAGTTGCTATAACAACAATAAGCTTATGGTATATTTTTATAATAACATTTTTAGGACAGTATTTTCAATATTTATTTCTGTCAAGAGTAATGTGTTATTAAATGAAAAAATAATTATCTAAAAAATAATTTCAATAATACTTTTGAAAAAACTTTAATATCATTCTAATTTTGGTATTCTAATCAAGATGATTACTAATCATTTACAAATAGTTTCAGTTATATTTACATTTAAATTTAAATCAATACTAGAAATAGGCAATTTTATTAATTCAATTAGTAATCCAATTCAAACAATGACACATTCACTTGATTGTTTATTAAAGGATATATTTGATATTCAAATTCATTACTCAAGAATAATATGGTAATTAATAGTGCCTTTTATTTACATTTTTTTGTTTTTTGGATTATATGGAATTGCTTTAATATTGAAGAAGCTTAAATATAGTTTAAATGTTATAACTACAACAATAATTTATATGTACATATATGTTTAACCATTTATGGTGGGAGGACTTATTTCATTGATATCATTTAGGTATATATCTGGTTTCTATTGGATTTAAGCTAATGTTGCTAANATTTTTCAGTCATTAATACATAAATTTTGGATCATATACCTATTAAAGAAAGTTGTATTCTGTTAGAATAAACTATTGGAAAATAAGAACAACAATAATGTTCTAAAGAAATTACTCTATAGGATGCCCCCCTTTATTTGGAACATAATTAAATCTAAGATTATTTATTATAAAGTTATTGCGTTATTAATAAAATTAATTTTAAAAAATTACAAATATCGAGCCTTTTAGATTTAAATCCATGATTATCTAAGATATAATTTTCGAAATTAGATTTAAGAAATATTGATTTCAAAATTTGCAATAAAGGATTGCTTTACGTCAATATTTAGGATAATTACAGCAAAATAACGATGAATTAAATTTATATTTAGTAAAATTAATGTGGTTAATAAAGTTGCTTTAATATCATTAAATCTACCCAAAAATCTAGAATTTTGTAGTCCTTACTATTGAATAGCATTGAAAAAGATTTTGATTTTAGATTACAACAATTTATTTGCATCAAAAACTATCCTTACAAAGGTATAGATAAAACAATTTCATAATATAATCATATTTATTAAACAATAAAGTGATCATACTTGTGTTTAAATTTAGGATATTACAACTTTGATTGAAGATTCTCTGTTAAAAAACAATACAGCTGAATCACAGCTCAATTTACTAGATAATTGTAATGGTGGATGGATAAAAGGTGATATAAATATATTAAAATATAATAATATACATCATGTTATGAAGGACATATTGGAGCATTATGTGAAGAATGTGATATATACAATTTCAGAGGATTTGGGCACTTTTCAACAAGTTCCAAATATACTTGTGGTTCTTGTGTCGATTATCATTAAAATCTAGTTGCTATAACAACAATAAGCTTATGGTATATTTTTATAATAACATTTTTAGGACAGTATTTTCAATATTTATTTCTGTCAAGAGTAATGTGTTATTAAATGAAAAAATAATTATCTAAAAAATAATTTCAATAATACTTTTGAAAAAACTTTAATATCATTCTAATTTTGGTATTCTAATCAAGATGATTACTAATCATTTACAAATAGTTTCAGTTATATTTACATTTAAATTTAAATCAATACTAGAAATAGGCAATTTTATTAATTCAATTAGTAATCCAATTCAAACAATGACACATTCACTTGATTGTTTATTAAAGGATATATTTGATATTCAAATTCATTACTCAAGAATAATATGGTAATTAATAGTGCCTTTTATTTACATTTTTTTGTTTTTTGGATTATATGGAATTGCTTTAATATTGAAGAAGCTTAAATATAGTTTAAATGTTATAACTACAACAATAATTTATATGTACATATATGTTTAACCATTTATGGTGGGAGGACTTATTTCATTGATATCATTTAGGTATATATCTGGTTTCTATTGGATTTAAGCTAATGTTGCTAATAGATATGATACATAAACTCACTATTAATGGTTATTCATGTTTTGTTTACCTCTACTAATTTTAATCTCTTTGATTATTCCTTTATATTTCTTATTATCTTTGTATCTAAATAAATAAAAATTCAATAAAAATAAAACAAGATAAAAATGGGGATACTTATACAATGAATATAAGTTAGAAGCTTATTACTGGGAAATTATAAAAATTCTTATAAAATAGTTTCTTATTATTTTCCTCTCATATTATTAAGAATTTTTAGTAAAGAAGGGAATACTTTTGTTATCCTTAGTATTCCTATATTATGAACTAAGTAAAAAATATCGACCTTATTAATTTTCTCACTCAATAAGCTAGATGCTTATTCAGCAAAAGTATGTGGAATATCTATTGCCGTTGGAATTGGAATATTTACAGATTATGAAAATGGGTCAAAAGAAATTTAGATACCCTATTATATTATTCTTATTGCCTTTAATTTACAATATTTTAAAGAAATCTTAAAGGAAATATTATCATCATTTTATATTGAAAATTATGAATTGGTTGATTCGATGAAAAAATATATCATCAAAAAATTACCAAAAATTTAAAAATATTCTGTATTCAAAAAATTGTTGTAAGATAGAAGTGTATAAAAAAATAGAATTAAAAATAGATATCTTAAAATTAAAAAATATTTAATGGTTTAAGCAAAAAATAATATAACAAGCAGATCTCAACATAATGTTAAAATAATATCAAGTATATCCTTCTTGTCCAATGCCTATTGATAGGCAAAATAAAAGTGATTTTTGAAATATATTATCAAATCAATAGAAAATTAATATTTGTTTTTTATCTATTTCTTATTACATTTATATTTAATTCGATGCATATGTTTAAAATGAAGAATTAATAAGTTAATTCTTTTTCTTAAATACTCATCACCAATACTTATTTACTATGGCCATAAATTCTAAATTAATTTTCTAATCAAAAATAATATTATCAACATTCTATTATGTTAATTTTATAAAAAGTATAAAAATGAAAGATATAACATTTTATTATAATAATGCAACATTTAATTAAGTTCAGAATATAAAGATTGATAGTTTTAGTTTAAATTCTATAAGAGCCTTTGTAATGTGCGTTCCAGTAGTGCGAAAAGAAATACAAAAAGAAATGAAATACACTTAATGACTTTTGTATCCTTGCTGAAAAAAATTACAATTCATTCAATTTACTAAAATTGAAATATCCATCAATATTTATAGAATTACCATCTTAGAAATCTTAATCTTCAAAATGTTATATGTTTTCACTTTCAATTTCATTACAGAGTCCCAAAAAAATACACCATTCCACCATAAATATAAACAATAAACTTACGCATTGTCTAACACCCTTTAAGAAAATCATCAAACTTTAGACTTCACTCATTATTAGATAGAAAAACTTTACTCAATTTCCTCTTTAAATTAGCTTTAATATTTTCTGTTTATCTCTCCATTTTTGCAATTATATTTTTTGGAGCTCAGTCTAGTTCTTTCATGTTTTTGCAATTGATAGGTTGATCCTATTTATTAAAGAAACTTAAATTTTAACTCTTTGATCATAATGTTTTTCAATGCTATTAATATTTTTTCATATTGTTTCTTATTATTATTTATAATTTAAATATTTCAGATCCATTTTATTGAGATAAGACAATAAGAAATTATGATTTACACTTTAATAATAAGTAAAAAGATATACATATAAAGTATTTATAAACTATTACTAAGTTCTGAAATGAGTGATAAAAATTTGGATTTTGTACAAAAATTCAATTAAATTACTCTTCAAGTTTTACTTTCTTCTATTTAAGCAGCCAGAAATAAAAAGCTCTAGTTATTAGGACAATTTAAGATGTTATTATTTAAAAATGATAAAGAATTTCATATGAATATATATATATTTCTATGGAAATCTGACATTAGTTAATTTCAGGTGACCATCATCATTAATATCATATCTCCATATATATCTTTTATTTTTCATACATATTTTCAAGAAGAATTGCTTCTTTTGTTGTGCAAAAAAAAGCTTGATATAATCTCAAAATCTTTAAGTATAAATGAGTAGTATCCTTAATACTGATTTATCATTTAATAATCTTTATAAATAAAATATAATTTAACTCCTTAAATAAGTATAATATATGTTCAGTGCAAAAAGATTATAATCTGACCACAAAAAAATTTCTAGAATCTTCTATACAGTTTTATTTTAAATTTGTATATTCTCATTGATTATGATGTCTTGCGATGAAAACCTTCATAGCTATTCTCTTTGATTGGTATTTGTTTTAACTAAAATTATTAATTATATATTTCAAATTTAATTAATTTACATATAATATCTATGCTTAATCATTTTCATAAAAAGATATTGAGACTCCTAAAAAAAGTGGATGTTTTTTCTTAGCCTGTCTTTCTATTGATAAAATAAGAATAAGGACATAAAACTTTATTTGGAGCTTGCCTAACTTTGGGATTGATTACTTTCTTCCTTTACCTGCTTATTCTAAACCTATATGAAATGAGACAAAGAAAAAATCTAAATTCGTTGTCAACCGAGATTTATCATGCATAACCACAATAATTCAAATTGAATGAATAAAATTTTACCTTAACTTTTGCTTTTTAATCTCCATCTTTTTATACATATATAGATGAATCAGTCTATGTTGTAGAAGCAAAAATTTAAACTAAGACCACCAGAATGTATTAATAGAATTAAATTATTAGTGCTGGTAATGAAAAAATCGATGAATGGACAACAAAAGATCTTCCTTTAACTACTTGTACTCCAAAACTTATTCGGTAAGTTGAATTACAAGATTATTTTTCTCATTTAGTATTACCAACTAATTATTGTATTGATTGGAATATAATAAAAGAGTTAAGCCTAGAAGGCACATTTGATTCTTAAGTTTATAGTTCTATTCTATTCTAATTTAAAATTTGCAATGAATTAACAAAAAAATCAAAAGAGTGTAAATCAAGGGATGAAATTAAAAAATAGTTAGAATAAAACTATTTTTCATTATAAATGTCCTCATATGTTATAGATGTGAACAATGAAGATCATCCTTTTTTAACAAAAGGAGAAGATATTTTCACTACTATATCTAGTAAGATTTTTAAAGAAATATCTTTTTATATGTAGCCAATAACAGTATTTACAGATTTAGGTCTTATAAGCGAAAATTACTAAATTCAAAACACATTAAGATATAAAAGACATACAGAAATGATTGATTTAAATGAGAGTGACTTAATAATGAATGTTGTAATACGATTAGATTAAATTGAATAATAATATTATAGAAACTACCCAAAAATTTAAATTATCTTAAGTTAAATAGGTGGACTTTGGTAAGTATTCTTTACTGCTGCTTTTCTAATATAAAAACCAATAAATATGTTATCTTATTATGTAAGAATTTTAAATTCTTTATTTGAATTTGAATAAGAGTAAAAAAAGACAATTATAAATTAAATAAAAGAGGATTAAAACCCAGATTCACTTTAATAAGAATTAACGACAAGAAAATAATAACAATCTGCCAGGGAAATATTAGTTATTTAGAATAAAAAAAAACCACTTTAAAGATTATAATCTATAAAAATAAAAAAAAAATAATTCGAATTTATAGATTCCTTAACTGTAGATCATCGATCAAAGGAAGAGGCTAAATAATAATTAACTAAAGCTATCTCATTTTCAATTAAATAATATTTTCAAAGTATTTAGAAAAAGCTAAAAATGAAATGGACTGATTATTTTTATTTCATAAACTGCTTTGTTAAGTAAACTTTATTTATTATTTAGTTCTAAAAATTATAAAAGTCTTTAAATTTAATACTCCTTTCAAAAAATAATTAAATAAATGGATATTTTATATATACTTAAGAAACTGCAAGAAATAGATAAATTAAAAATGATCTTATTAACAGAATCTTAGATTAAGGTTTTTGATTATCTTTAAAAACCCATAATTCCATTAGATCCAAATTCAAAATAGTTTAACTTATCATAAAATTATTATTCGATATTAAAACCTATAAAAACTGACTTTTAGAGAGCTCTTGATGCTTAAAATGCTTTTAAAGATATAGCTGAAAATCTAAATAATCCAATCAATGTTAAACTAATAAATTCTATAGATAAAACGATAGTTGATCTATTAAAAATGAGAAAGGAAAGTTTGAATTAATTTTCTTTAGATGATGTCTGTATTAGTGAATAAGGATATGAAAGAAATGCTGTTCTTGCAATTGATATCAATTAGAGGCATATCTCATTAGCAAATTGAAAAAGATTTATAAAAATACATTTATTTATTACATAATTATAATTATATTACCTCTTTTTCTATTAAATTAGGTTTGAATTCTAGTTTGTATAAAAATTACTTGATGCATATATAACCAAAAAATTATTTATTCTAATTATTATCTTAGTATATTAATGAGTAGGTTTTCTTCTCATTTCTAATGAAATTTGATTTTTTTTTTTACTTAGTAATTTTAATTGGTAGTTTTGTTTTCTCATTTAAAACCAGCTTATTCTTCACTTTGAAAGATATTAAGTTTTTATAGTAAAGCATAATTTTCCTTCATTAAAGTAGGATATGTTGTTTTTAATGTAAAGCTACTTGAATTGAAAAAACATGTTATCCTCTTTTTCTCTAATTTATTATTCTTTTACTTTAAAATTACGAAATAAGTTTATATTTTAATTATTGATTTTTTGATCTATTCTTCCTCAGATATTTTTATTCAGACAATTTTCCTAATTACAGTTAATTTTTTTCATAAAATGTAGAAGCAAGATAAATTGAAAATTATCTTTTATTTTGAATAATTAAATTAAATTAAAAGTACAAAATTTCTTATACACAGAGTTATGCAAAACCACAATTATTGCTGTTTCTTGAAAATAAATATTAAAGTAGTTTTCTTAAAGGTCCTGCTAATATAGTTTTTCAACAAATGTTACGATCCTTTTGGATAATAAAATAATGACCCTATTATTTTATGAAGCTATAGTTTGGCATACAGTATTTTTTGGGCGTTTCTTATAGTTTCCCCTAGAATAGATTAATCTATTAGAATATCAAGATCATTTTGATCAAATTTCTTATTTGCAGTTGATTCTAAATAATTTAGGTATAATATTCAAGACTATTTCTTAATAATTGTGTCAACTAATTATTATTATAAATTCTTTAAATATACTGAGATATTTTATTTCTCTTTTACAATTTAATTAATTTAATAAATATATAGAGATTGTTTTTTTTAATTAAAGATCAAAAATGTCATTAAAATAGATAATCAAATGAAGTAATTCAATTAATTTGAAAATTAATCTGTAATAAAAATATAATACAGTTATGATTAATTTTTTTAAGCTAATAATTCTACTGTTTTTTTAACATTTAACATAAATTATATAATACAATATAGTATATTCAATAAGCTAACTTTTGGATGCAATTCTTAAGTCGGCAAATAAACAAAAAATTAATTATTTATTTGTGTTTATTATATAAAATAAATAAACTTTTTAGATAAAAAACAAAGATGCATATATGTTTATTTTGTATATTTTTTATATATTCAAATTAAATTTAATCTTTCTGAAATTCTCCTAAAGATTGATATTCTAAAATGTTAAATCAATATTATTCTGAATGTTCAAGTCCTTAATACTTTATTTATTTTATTTAATACTATTTATATTTGAAAGTCAAATAAGCTTATTTAATAGATTCAAGAAGCTCAAATTAAGTTTAGCTGCCTAACTCAAATTGTTTATAATTTCTCATATTGAATATAGTAGGATTGTATTTTTTTATCTGCTATTTCCAATCAAATATATTAAATTAATTATTAAAAAAAAGTGTGAATTCTGACCAATTTACTAAATTTTCTGAAAAATTATAAATGTTTTCCAAAGATCAAAGGAAGATTAGAGAAAGTTATAGAAATCGATCGATTGCAGGGATAATAATCTAATATTTAATAAATAGGTCATATATAAATGTTAAATTAGTGTAAATTTTTTTTAAATATATTCTTATTGTTTTTATTTAAATACTCTATAAATTAATTTTTTTATTTGGTTAAGAGCCAATATTTTAGTCTATTAGATGATTTATATCAACATCTTTATCTTTTCCTCATAAAATTATAATAGTATGAATAAAAATAATAATCCATATTAATCTTAATTTGAATTTAGATTATATGAATAACTACATAAGGTTTTCAAATGTCAAAGATATGGTAAATTTTCCCCAACTTCATTTTGTAAAAAAAGATTGTTTCTTAATAATTATTAGGTATTTTTGTCAAGGTAAAAAATATAATTAATAAATTATCAGTAAATAAATTATACGACTCAAAATAATCCAAATTTCTAAATAATTTGAACAATAAATATAAATCTTACGGATCATAATTTTTAACAATAATGGAAAGTTAAGAGAACTTGAATAAAAACATCAATAATTGTATGAGGTTTAAATCGATGAATTTCTGAACTCCTTTACAGAAGGATGCAAATGCATGTACTAATATTTCTTATTATAATTAAACTTTTACTTAATTGATTTTTGATTAAATTATTATATAAATTATTATTTATAGCATGACTTTAATTTACATTTTTATTGCTAACATCCTATTAACATATAGCCTAATAACTATTGAAAATAAATTGAAAAAAAATTTTTATAACTTGGCAAAATATTGTCTTGAGTTAATTCAAATTATTTGAAAGAATCAGATTATTAAAATAAACTAAATTGTCTATTGGCTTCTTAACTTTTTACAAAATTGATAGAGCATTATTATTCCAGATGTTAAATGAAAACTTTTGATATAATTGCTTCTGATATTAATCCTGTAATTATTAGATTTTTGAAATAATAAATTATTATAATAAATTATCTTCATTATAAATAAAAATACTTCAAATTGCTATTAATTTTATTAAAAACAATCTGATGGCTAGGGATCTCGTATTTAATTTGAGAAACTAATTGTTTATATTAAATTATGCGATATTTAAATTACTTTAAAAATCTCAACTTTAAATTATAAATAAAAATATATAGATTGTTTAAAAAAATATCCTTTGAATTAGAATTATCATATTAATTTTGTTGAATAATCATGGGTTGGATTTGATATTAAAATTCCACCTTTTTGACTTTTTATTGTAAGATTCTTTTATGCCTAACTAATTAAGTACTTTTTTAATTTAAGATATCTCATAGCTATCCTTTATTTTTGGACATATCTTTTTTGTAAGAATTTGTTAAGCACTTTATACTTTTGGATCCATGGCATTTTGTTAATAATCATTTCTTTAATTTTATCAAATATATAAACATTTTCTTCTGCAAAAGTAGATACTATTTCTTTGAGAATTCTTATCAAATATTGTATATTAATGGTAACTAGAATAATTAAATATGGTATTTAAATTTCATATGATTTATTCTATTAATCAATATAAATTCCTATAGCAACTGCAATAGATATTCCACATACATTTGCAGAATAAGCATCCAATTTATTAAGTACATATGAGGTATAAGGTCTGTATTTTTTACTTATTTCCCAATATATATATACTAATGATAACAAAAGAATTCCTTTCTTAACAATATTTTCATCATAATAGGAGAGAAATATAATTAGAAGCTATTTCATGATAATCTTAATAATTTCCCAATAGTAAGCGTTAAGTTTATATTCATTATATAAATATCCCCATTTTTGTCTGATTTTTCTTTATTGCAATGTTGATTTATTTAAATACAGAGAAATAAAAAAAAATAATGGAATAATCAAAGAGATGAAAATTAATAGAGGTAAACAAAATATGAATAACCATTAGTAATGGGTTGTTGTATCATATCTATATGCAACATTAGCTTAAATCCAATAAAAATCAGATATCTTTCTAAATGAAATTAATGAAATTATTCTACCCACCAAAAATGGTTAGAGGTATATGTACATATAAATCATTGTCGTAGTTATCACATTTAAACTATATTTTAGCTTTTTTATTTACAAAGCAATTCCATATAATCCTAAAAACAAAAAAATGTAAATAAAAGGCATTATTAATTACCATATTATTCTTGAGTAATGAATTTGAATTTCAAACATATCTTTTAATAAACAATCAAGGGAATGAGTCATTGTTTGAATTGGATTGCTTAGAGCATTTACAATATTACCCACATCGACTAATGATGTAAATTTAAATGTAAATATAACTGAAACTATTTGCAAATGATTAGTAGTCATCTTGATTAAGATACCAAAATTGGAATGATATTATATCTTTGTCAGTACTAGTCTCGAAATTATTTTTTTCAAAATTATTTTTTCATTTAATGATACATTACTTCTTACTGATATTAAGATTGAGATTAAAGTCCTGATTAAATATTATAAAAATATACCATAAGCTGATTGCAGTTATAGCAGCAATATTTTAATTATTATCAACACAAGATCCACAAGTATATTTGGCACTAGTTGAAAAGTGCCCAAATCCTCTGTAATTGTGTATATCACATTCTTCACATAATGCTCCAATATGTCCTTAATAACATGATGTATCACCTTCTATCCATCCACCATTACAATTATCAAGTAAATTGATACATTAACTTATATAATCACTATCATAATATGGTCTCCAAAATCCTGGTTTAAGTTTTAATTATGCTGATTTTATTTCACTTGTTGAGAAATCATCCTTTTAAGAACAATTCAAAGAATTAATAGTTAATGAATACAATCCTTAAGTTGCATTACAAGGAATACATGAATCATCATAGACACTTTTAATTTCACCTAATTAACAAGGTAATGATTTTATATTCATTCTTAAAAAATAGTTATTATGATATCCTAAAATTTCTTAATTTTTACCATATATGGGTATGTAAATAGAATCACAATGAAATTATAATTATAATGTAAGATTCAATTTATCATCAAAATCAAAGTAAAAGATGATATCATCAAAATTATAATCGGATTAATTAAACATGACTTAATCAAAACTTGTAAAATCCTAAGTAAATATTGAATCTTCTTTGTCTGTAAGTATCCTTCCACTTATTTCACATTAAGTATTGAATAAATTTTCTTAAACATTATTAAATTAATCTAATGGGATTAACCTTAAATGGAAAGGATATTTCGTATATTCCTAATTCTTGTAATCAAAAAATTAATATTAAGAAAATACTTATCCATTTGGAACATACAATACATCAGAAAAGTGTTTTTTAAATAATTCATAATTTCCAATAATAACTTCTTCTATCAGAATATTTTCTTACTCTATGATTTTTACTTTAGATAATTTATGTTCTAGATCAATTGAGACAGACAATTAAGAGGGAAGTTAAGCAAAATCTTGACCAAATTATTATGCTACATTTTCATCAATTAATGTTCCTTATTTATTTAGATTTTAAATAATTTAATCCTTTAGAAATATTCCTCCACCTAATTCTGCTCTGTTATATTAAATTGCAGAGTTCAATACAAAAAAATTCTCAGATCCATTGATATACATTGAACCTCCTTATGCTTTAGCAGTATTATTTTGGAAAATAGAATCTTCTATTAAAGTTTTGACATCTTGAATGTAAAGACAAGTACCTTTTTAAGCAAAGTTTTTTAAACATTTATAGTTTACTAATCTTAAGTCATATTACTTTTCTTTGATATTTTAGATTAAGGATTCTAACATTCTAGATTTTGATACAGATTTTATAACATTCAAACAACTTTATTCTCCACATAAATTATCTTAAAAGATAATTGAATTCATAATAATTTTGCTAAAATTATCCACAATATTGATATTTAGTAACCCATTTTTACAGCTTTCGCAATTTATGTTTTTTAAATAAAGTTCAGAAACTTATAAAAATGTTATTTGCAAATTAATATCTAACAGGCTTAAAATTTATTATTGTTGTTGATTCATTTAATTGATAATACAATAACTATTGTATAAATTTTCTTGGGTTTATTTATTTAAAAGGAATTGTGGAGAATCTTATATGCTTAATTCTTTTGAGCAAATTTATTGATGCATTTCAAAATTCAATTATGAAGTCGCACATTTTTCTATTATTGTAATATGATCAGTAATTTAAATATTAGAAACAAAAAAATCCACCATTCTAATTTAAGAATTTGCCTTCATTAAATTCAAATTCAACAATGAATTTTATATTGTTGAGTTTAAAATTCTGCAATTTTGAAATTCTACTGTTAATATCTATGTAAGAATAGCAAGAGACTCATAAAAGAGAGATATAATCACAATATCTTTTAAACTTACAAATTATGCATTTTTTATTTCAAATAAACTTCTGCTATTTTTTAATTCTTATAATAATTAAATGTTTGGTTCATTATAAGTGCTCAAAAATCTTAAATAACCTTATTTTGAATTTTGAACTTTCAAATTTTCAATTATAAATTATTGATGCTACTTAGTATAAAATGAAAACTCTCCATAAAATATAGATCCTTTCAATGAATAAATATCATTTATAACAAGATTTGAAATTTAGATTCTAGTCTTCTCATATGAATTTTAAATATAAAGCAAGCCACCATTATTTCTAAAATAAATATCAGTTGCAATTATATTTATTAGCTAAATGACTGAAGAAACACAAAATTAAGTATCAATTAAAAAAGCTGCACCATTTTCATTTTCATTCTAAAATGAAGGACTAATATTATAAATTTTTGCATCTTTTATTTGAACAAAAGCTTCTTTTTCTAAATATATATAAAGTCCTGAACCTGTTGTATTGAAAATAGTGATATTATTAATTATTAATTGTTGACATATTATTTTTCCATTCCCAGTTTTGATTTTTGTTAGAAAATTTTCTTTAATTTATTCCATAAAGATATTTAGAATTTTATTATAACCCCAAAATAAATATGGACGTAAAACTGAATAATCAAATAAACCATTTTAAATAAAACTGCAATTTTATATTTCAATATTTTTACCATAAATGTAAATTATACTATTAGAGGAGTTTGTAACAATATTTTATTAGAATATTAGATTATTAAGAAAGTATGTACAAGATTTACAATCAACAAAAAAAATTAAACCAGAGTTGATTAAATCTATGAAAACATATTAATGCATCAAATTTTTTTCAAAGATTGAATTTTAGATTTCAATATGATAATCTTCTTCAAATTACATTTTCATAATTGAAGCTATATTAATTTTGTTGGTGATCAAAAGTAAGTTTTGAGTAAAATGCATTTCTGATAATCTAATTAATTTTTAGGTTTAGAAATTCAAAATAGAAGTCTTAATATCAATAATAGGATAATTAATAGTTTAAGCTTATGATATTACTAATTATTAAATCTCTATAATTGGAACATCATATATTTTAATCCAAACATAATTATATTTATTTTCAATAGATTTTTAAAAACAATCAAAATTTTGATAAAGCCCTTTATATTTATGATTTTCATGTTGTTTTATTGATATTGACTTTAAATTTAATTCATCAGCCTTTACAATTACTAAATCAGGTATTCCATATGCTTTTTCAATAATTAATTCTTCAATTTTTACTAATTATACTTCCAAATAAATTAAAGTTACAGTCAATATATTAAAGGCAGGATTATTAGCTATTTCTAACAATTGATTTTCAAGTATTGATAATTAATTAAAAACTATCTCTTTATTAGGTATAATAGTGGAACTTATTTTTATGAATATTGAATCTTCAGAATATCCATTTAATTAAAATACAATATTTTTGATAAATAGTTATCCAATATTTACTTTTTCATTATAGATAAGCAAAGAATTGTTATAGAGTTTATTTCTAATAAAATAAAGATTTACTAAATTTAAATTTTGATTGATATTTAAAATCTTACCAGAATAGATTACATTTGATATAAAATCAAATGATATTAACTCAAAGAATTTTAAGGAATTAATTAAAAATAAGCCACTTTAAGAATATATTTCACATGATTATATGTGCATTTAATTAATCTTTAATTAACCATTTGTTTAATATATTAATGCTTAATTAAAAAATGTTTTATTAATTGTTAAATCTGTTATTTCAACTTAATCATTTTCTTTGAGATCAAACCAAAATAGATGTAAATTTAAAAATGAACTATTTTAAATTCTAAAATTCATAATTTTAATTGTCTAGTAAGATTTTATCTATTAAATCTTAATAAAAGCCTAAATAGAGAATTATCTTATGCAATCTTCCACCAAAAATTCTTATATTAAAACATTTTTAGCATTTTCTATAATTGTATAAAAAGTTGTTAAATTAAAGTCTTACTTATAAGATATTTTGACTAATTCAATAGTTTACTCAAAAAGACTAGTAAATTTAAGTAAATTAGGACCAAATGGGAAATACTCTATTTGAATTATAATTCCTTCAATGTGAACTCTTTTAAAATTCACAAATAATAGTTATTTTTGAAATATTAAAGTTGTAATGCCATTACCATAAATTTCAAGCTCAACATCTCTATATTATAATATTATAAATAATTACATTGCTGAAAAAATATTTGAACTGAAATTTTATGATATCTGTAATTAATCCTTAACTATACAACTTTATTGTTTTTGACTAATTAGTTTTATCAAAATTTTTTTAATTGTTTTTTCATTAGCCTCTTAATAAAATTCTTATGTTTCAAACTAAATTTATTATATAGAATTTTTACCTATGAAAAACTATTTGAAGAAAACAAATCATCACTTAAAATGTTTTAATGTCTAAATGTAATTTTTTCCTATTCACTTTACAATTAATTAATTTATTGTTAATATTCATCAAAATCACAAATTAAATTAAAATTCATCAGAAGTTCTTTTTAACATGGACCATTTTAGCAATCAATATATAATCCTAATTCTTAATCAAATATTTCAGTGTTTCCATATATGCAATAATAAGAATAATATGAGTAATCTTTATTAATAAAAAGTGGGTTGATCAAATGTACATCTTTTTCATCTCTTTCCTTGCATAATTCACAATTTTATGGGCAATAAACACATTAATTGTTAATTAAGCTACGATTCCTTCCTCTTAAACCCAAGGGGCATTTAACACAAACATTTTTACCATCCATTATTTTACATTCTAAACATGATTCTGGACATATTTTAATGCATTGGTCTCCAAAAAATTCATATCCTTCTTCACATTTAGTGCAAAGTATCTCGTAATCCGAATCATTTTAACTGATTCCATAGTCAGTAAATTCATGAAAATAATTTTCAAAATAGACTCGATAAAATGAGCGGATATCATTTTTCCAATTATCTTTATAATATTTATTCTACTAATAACAACTTAAACAGTGTAATTCTGATGGGCATTATTAGCATTAACCTGTTTTTTTTAAAGCATAATATCCATTTTCACATACAAGACATTTATAAGAAACTTTTTTAATAACTAAATTTTCACCCTAAATATAGGCTGTTAATTATTCAATTAGACAATGTATACAATGTAATTTAAGTTTTGGACATTCTTCAGTAAATGAATATATTACAGTGCCTGAATTATATGAACCAAATAAACAAATTTTGTTTAGTTAAGATCCTCCTTGTCTTCCATAAACATATTGACAATTTGTTAATCCTCCTTGAACACAACTACTTGTTTAATCATAATAATAATAGCCAACTTTGCATAATGCACATTAAGTAATTGTTGGTTAATTATAAGGTCTAAAATTATAATCTAAAGAAATGATAAATCTATCTGATTTAGAACTTTCAAATGCATATATACAATTTAGTTTTTCATTTTTTTTACAATCCTATGCATTTAAAGATTAATAATATAACTTATTGTCAATACAACTTAGACATTACATAATGTCAAATTCATTTGAATATTTGCAAATTTTACAAAAATTTCCACATCTAACACATTATTCATTTTTTAATCCAAAATTTGGTTCACAAGATGAGCATTTGTTTAAGCCATAACAATTTTAACATGATTTAGGACATTATAAACAAGATGTACCATCATCTGATACATAATATCCACTTAAACATTCAAGACATTTTTTATCACTTTTATTTAATTTAATACATGCATTATCTAATAAATTGCAACTAAAATTAGAGTAATATCGATTTTATTTACAAAATCCAAATGCATTACTTTATAAATTTTAAACATTTAATTCCAAACATTATTCTGTTGATACTTTAGTTATGTCACAGTAATCATAAACTCCTTCAAGTAATATCAAATTATGATCATTATTAATATAATATACATCATAATCTAGAGTAGACCTTATCTTTTAAGTATAAGCATCTTAATCTTTATTAATTTATTATGTAATTAAATCAATAGTACAGATAGGTCGCATATACCAAATAGAGGGACTAAATAAACAATCTGCACAAAATAAATTATAAGGGCTCCATTGAGGACTATTTAGTGTTGTTATATTATTTACCATTTTAAGCACTATTAAATTGATGGAAGATAAAAATATCCAAATAGACATTAAAAACTTGGTAATGTCAATTTAATTTCATTATAATTTAATTCTGGATATAATTCTGAATATGAGTAGCATTATTAATTTCTTTCATATTATCCATATGGACAAACACATTAATGAATATCATCCAAAAATACTCTTTTTTAATCATTACAAGATAAGCAATTTGAAAGTAATGGTCCGTTGCAAGTTTTGCAACTATGATGACAATCTAAAAATATTATTTAATAATACTGAATTAAATGTTTAAGTCATTTTAAAAATTTGATTTAAAATAAAACCTAGCTAAATATCCTTTCATCTTTTCATAAACAGTATAATCACCTCCTAAAATAGCATAATATTTTGTATTTATAAATAAACTGTTATATTATTTGTTTCCAAGATAATAGGTTTTAGACATCAAATTATTTTTTTCAAAATAATTTAATTTAAATTAAGTTCTTTATGAAGTTCCTTTTATTCCATATTCAAATGAAATAAAATGCCATTTTGATAATAATTCTAAATATTGCAAGTCTCCCCTTAAACTGATTTTATCTTCTTTAGAATCTGACAACTGGTTTTAAGGATATGGCATCCAATAATGATGAGATATCACATCATATCCACATTTTTGTTTGTCAGACAAATATAAATCTGCTGTAATTTTGAGTATTTCATCTCCAACAACTATTTCATCTTAATAATTTTTAAAAATTGTTAATCTAACTATTAAATACTTTTTTAACTAATAGGCATCTTCTGTATAAAATTTTACCCATCCATAAATACTAAATTTTCTTCCAAATTAATCAAATTCAAACTATTTTTATACAACTCCATCAAAATTGACTATATCTGGAATCAAGCTTATTGTTTGTTCATATTCATTTTTTCTTAAAATATTTATTCTTTCTTAATATATTTGAGATACTTTCCTTTAACTATTATTTACAAATAATTTAGATAATCTTCCTCTAAATATTACTGTTTCATATTTTTGAAAAATCTAAAATTTTATATATATACATATAATTTACAATTCCAGATCCTCCAACATAAAAATTTAAGCCAATTACTGATTTTTTTAATGCAAATGTGTATAACATCTAAGTCTAAGATGTTCCATAGGTTTCGAACTCCATTTTTAATCCTTTCAAAGTAATGACATTTAATATCCATATTCCTTCATACTCACTTGGATTATAAGGTATTTCAATAATTTTACCATCATAATAGAAGTTATGTAAAACATTAGTTACAGTTATTACAGTTGCATACATAAATGCCAATATTTTTTTATCCTCTACAGTTTTCATTAAAAATAATAACTGTTATTTGATTTTACCTTAATCGGGCTCTTATTCAATCCAAGGGTAAGAAGTCACTTACCAATTTGTGATGTAAAAACTCCAAAATTCATACTGAGATGGATTAGATGCTTTTGTAATTGTTGTCATCTCCATAGGATATGAGCTCTTAATTAATAAATCTTCATTGAATTGTGAGCAAAAGGTTGAACAAAAAAATATGTAAAGACAAAGATATGAAGTTTAAATCTTCATTTCTATAAGCTCCATTAACATTATAATTAATAAATTTTTGTTTATCGTTATTTGCAATATATATAATAGGATCAGAACATTTAGAATTTCAAATTTCCATGACTTATTAAGTACTAATATGTGTTATCCTTCAATTTATAAATATGTTTACAAATATTAACAATTATTTAACTTCTATAAAGAGACATATAATTTTAAATTTTTTTCTAGATTATATGAATATTTAAATTATTATAAAATAATTAAAACGGCTTTCAGGATTATTTGATAATTTGTCAAAAAAATATTATTTTAGCATTCCCCACTAAAATTTTAAACTTGATTTTTTGTCTTCTTTTTTACTCGCCTTATTTCAGTAATTTTAGATTCTCCAACTGTGTTACTCTTTGTTATATGATCAGGATCCATCCAAGATTCGTAATATTAGATTCTGTGAATCTTATAAAGCATTAATTACAGCTTCAGCTCATAAACTTTCAATTTTGTTATTTCCAATTAAAATTTTTCTTATGTTAATCTCATTGTTATTCCTATGAATATTTATTTATTGAAATATAGTTAAGAATGATGAGAAATTTAAGTTCAGTGTACATTTTTTCATAGTCCTCTTTTTAAGATGTTCGAATTCATCAGCATTTTCTTTATATCATTATATAAAGTTTAATACTTATTTTTAAAGCAAAAAATATAAAATTATATAAAATTTGATTTTGCTTGCTCTTTAATTAAGCCAATAAGAATGTATTCGAGAAGAACAAATACTTATTATTGATAATTATTGAATGTTATTTTAGTACTTTTATATTTATTTTGTTATTAATATTTGTTTGGATAAGAATCAATCAATAGATAAATTACCGAATCTCTTTTACAACATCTCTAACACAAAATATATAATCAGATCTATCTACATATGCAAAATTACTATAATCTTATATTAATTCTTCAATTTGTTTTTTAATAATTTTCTAGCATCATTTTCAAAACATCTTAATCAATTTGTTAAGAAAAATTTTCACATTTCATTAATATTACAATATAATGCCTACACACTACATGTCAATAATTCATCAAATTATTTTAAACTATAATATTCTCTATATTAAAATATTATTCACATTTTCAAATCTCTAAATATTATTTCAATTAAAATACTTCATACTACACTAAAATTTATGTCAATCAATTAAAAATTCATATATTTATTTAATGCATACCATTTTATAAGATCCAATAACATATTTCTCAATCTAATATCTATTTATTTTTCAAATTTGTAATACTGTCAAATTATTTCAATAATTGTGATACCTATTACATATATATATTTGCATTTAAGCCATTCTTTTTTAATTTACTCAAACTCTGTCAATTCTGAATAATCTACAGGTATAAATACAATGATGATTATTATTTTAACAATATTTTACTACTAGTTAATACTATTGCAAATTACATTCGTAAGAACTATTCTTGTTTATTTTATTAATTATTAAAGTTGAAATAATGTATTGCAATTAATATATAAACTATTTAGATTTCAAATCCTTATATTTATTCTTCTCTCTCTTTCTATTTAAACATTTTAAATAAAAACATTTAATTTCATATCTATAACTTTTATCTATACAATATAATGTAAAATAATGTAATTTTTTATTATTGTTAATTAGTATAAGAGTTTAATATATTTTTTCAACAATTCATAATCAATATTTATTTTTACTTTATATATATTTTCTAAACTTTTTGAGTTTATATTTAAATTATATTATTTTGATAAATGATTTTTTATCCTCCATATAGTTTTTTAATATTAGAAATTTATTGAATATTGTTATTAGCATTCATTCAATTTAATATTTTATGTTTGATTAAATTTTATTTCTCTATTAAAGATTAGTTTCTATTCATTCTCAATTTTCTGTTATTTCATCTGTGTCAAACTTTTCTTAATGTTGTTATCACAATATGCTTTAACTTTCTTTTCCTCATTAATAGATGCATAAAGGATGCTTTATTTATTTGTGAAATAATTAATATTTTTATGGACAAGCTTTAGTGAATTATGTTTAATTATTAAAATTACTATTTTCCCTGTTATTGTTTTCTTTATAGTTTTAATTCAACATACTAAAGAATAATGCTTCATAAACAATTATTCAGTCTATTATAATAAACAGTAATAAAATTTGATTTATATTTTGCAGAATCACTACTGATTGAAAAATGATAAATATGAATTTTATATATTTCTATTCCTTCAAAAATAATAAAAGAAGATATAAAAAAAGAATATATATCAATGGATGTATTGAAATTAATATTATGAATAATAATATATCATTAATAAACATCATCGTCATCTTCTTCATCCATTGGTCCATCATTTCCACCAGGTGGTTGTTGATTTGGGGGATTTGCTTATTCTCTTTAAACATGTTAAGCTAAGGTTAAATTAAGAATATACTAAATAGATCTCCATTTGCTTATTTCTCAAATAAATAATTAATTGCCATCTCAACATTTTTATCACATGCTAAATAACCTTCTAATGAGTCTTATTTAGTAAAACCTAATCCCATAATCTAAAATATTATAAATATAAATACAGTTTCAATATCTTTAAATTCTTATTAACTTAATTAGATAGATCCTGGAGGTGGGCCTTATTATCCTCCTCCTCCCATAAGAATTTGTAATAACATTTCAGGGTTTTATGCAACTTATGCATGTAACTCAGGATTAGTCTATTAAAGTTGTTGCATCAATTAAGGTATCAATTGCATAACAGCTTATGGATTCTATTAGTACAATTATCTTAATTATTAGTATTAAGCTGGCTAACCAACTGGTTATTAAGCTGCAGGTGGTTATCCTTATCCACCAACAACTGGAGCAGGAGGATTAGATATAGCACCAGGAGGGATGCCCTAATTATAGAATTTAATATTACATTTAATAAGTATTCAACAGCTCTATCAGGATTGTTGAATGCTGCCTTCATAGCATTTACACATTCTTCCCTTTAGAATCCCATAGACATTAACTCTTCAATAGCTTTGTCGTACTCTGGTCCAGATAGCAATCCTGTTCCAGATGCTGCTGGTTTTACAACTGGAGCTCCTTAAGGTTAAGGCTATTATTGTGGTGGCACTTATTAAGCAGGTTATTGAGCTGGTTATTATTGAGCAGGTTATTAGACTGGTGGTTGTTAAACTGGCTATGGCTACTGAGGTGCTGTTTTCTATGAAAATTTTAAATAAAATAAAATACTTTGGCATTAACCATGACTACTAAAAATTCATTTTCTTAAATTCCCAATTCTGCAATAGTTGTTTTATCATCCAAGAGTGTTCCTTTTCTTAATAATTTTTGTTGCCCTACTTCAAATTATTTCACTTAAAAGATCTTTTCTTTCACAACTGAAATCTTAAATAATTAGATTGATTATATACTGTATCTGTTCCTTCCACATCTAAAGGAAAGTTTTATCCGCTCAATGTTTTAATAATAATTTTCATAATTTAAATATTAATATTCAGATTGGGATATGTTTTTTGTATATATTTTTATAATAATCATATTATAATAACAGCAATAAATTATGTTCAATTAAAAAAGAGTCTTTAAAGATAATACTTAAGTTTACTTTAACATCAATTGAAGTTTATTTTTCAAAATTTTGTTAATTAAATCAATATTGTTAGTTTTCCCCATAAAATTGTAACACTTGTATAATAAATGAAATCACTTAGATTTTCTCTAAGATTTGATGAAAAACTCAAAATTTGTTATATAAAATAATTACATTATTTCTATTAATTTGCTTGTTAAGATATAGTTATACAATTGAAAACTTCAAATATATTTAATGAATGAATTGAATTAATTTGTTTTTCAAAATAATGTATAAATTCAATACTTATACAAAAAATAAATGTAAATGTTTTGTTTATCTTCTTTAAATTTTTATCCATTTAAAAAATAAATAAAAACATATAAAAATTGTAATAATCATATATTGTCATTGTTATTTTTTTGATTTCTTTTTATTAAAAAATTTTTCTAATGCTTAAATATCGGATTCATTATCAAGATCCATCATTTCTTCAACATTTAGTGGTTCTAAACTTGTAATAATCTATGCTTTTTTTCTAAAATATAAGTGTTAGTTTCTTACTATTATTGAACAACTATTCCAAGATTAATTTTCATATCACCTATTGCCTCTGCAACTAATTATTATCTTCGCTTAAGTAGAACAGTATCATTATCTATTCTTGCTGTTGGATCTCCAATTGAAAATTTAAAATCTGTATTTTTAAACATCAAATATAATGAATCAGCTATTTTAGATACTGATTTTAATAAAAATTGGTAATCATTACCAACTTTTGGCCTAAATAATATTATTGATATTTTACTCAATAAACTCATTCCAAAATTAAGCAATTGGTCTTGTAGTATCAGGACAATCGAAACAATGTAACCATGCTCTAATACGTATATCACTAGCTAAATTTAATTCAATTTCTCCTTTCATTTATGTTCTATAAGCAAAGTATTCTCGAAATGCTGATTCCATACCTAAAGCCCATTTATTGAGTATGCATTTATTTGGTAATGCTGATATTTTTTATACCATCTAAGGAGGTAATTTCATAACTTCTAAAACTAATTAAGATTTAATATTAGAAGAAAGTGCTTTTACAAAAGATCTCCATCCATTTCTATTAGTTCTAATATCTTTTTTATCTATAGTAATATCTTTCAATGGTGCACCACCTTTCAATTCAAGTATTTGTTTTCCTGGTTTTAATTAATAGACTGGTATTGAACCATATGCACATGATATCTATATTAATCTTCCTTTATTAACAGAATAAGTAATGAATTCAAAAACTAATTCTTTTAAATTATCCATTTTTTCATCAAAATTACCCCATCTCATTAAGATTGCTTATTCCATTGCTGGTTAATCAAAAACCCATCTATCTTCATATTCAGGATTCCATGAAGCAGGTATATAAATAGCATTACCTTCATATTTATTAATTGCTTTATCAATTAAGATAATGCCTATTTCTCTTCTCAAAAATGAACTTCTAGGAACATCTTTTTCATCTGGAATAGGTATTCCTGTTGCTTCAATCATTCTAATTTCTGCTAAGAAATTATTTTTAATATTAACTTTATCTAAAATGCTTTATTTAATATTAAAATTAGATGCTTCTACATAATTTAATCCTTAATAAAAAAATCCACAATTATCAAGTACTGGTTTGAGTTATGAAGATGGCAGATTTTATAGTTTTTTATTTTATCCTCTAACAAAACTCATAATAAAGTTTTGAGGTAATGATAAGAAAATCTCTTTCAAATCATGTAATGAAATTCTTCTACTACCCTTTATATTCATTACTGCAGCTGAAGCTTTAGCTGACATTCCTGATTAGTTTTTTTAAATGAAATAAATAAATTCATCTATATCAATAGAACCAGATTTATCCTCATCTATTTCAACAAATAAATCTGTTAATTCTTCATTTTTAATAAGTACTCCCATATTTTAGAATACTTAACTTACTTATTCTTTAGATAACATACGTGTAGTTGGATTACATACTTATCTGAATTCTCTTCTCAAATCTTCTAATAAATCATCTGCTTATAATAATTCTTTTTTTAAAATATCTTTAACTATATGTGAGAATTCTTAATATGAAATAGTTCCACTTCTATCTCTATCAAATTAAGCAAAATATTATGATAATTCTTCAGTTCCAGGATTTAAACCTACTGATTATAATGCCTTTAATAATTCCCTTTAATCTAATTATTAATTTTTGTTCTCATCAATTTAATTAAATAAATCTAATATTTCTTATTCTATATCTTAACTTTAAACAATATTATCAGCCTATCTTTTAACTTATTATTCTGTTTATTTTGTTTAAAATACTAATCTAAATTCATTAATAGAAATATGTCCACTAGAATTAGCATCTAAATAATCATAAAGTTCTTCACATTATGTGGCAGATAATCCAAATTAAGCATCTAATGCTTTTTTTGTAAATTAAACTCTATCAATTGTACTATTAGAATTTGGAGGGAAGAAATAGAGTGCAAAGTCATCATATGATTTATTACGTTTTTTCAAAAATTCATTAATTATTGGAAGCATTTTATTGAATTTCTCTTTATTTTAAGCATTCAAAATAGATTTACGTGAATCTTTTTATGCTAAACCAAATTATTATTTCTCATCTTCTTAATTATATTAATTAATTTTTGTTCTATCAACATTTAATAGTTTAGCTAAATCACTTAAATTTATAAAACCATTTTATTATAATAATTATTTTATAGATTTAATTTCTTCAGCTGAAATAGATCCTATTAATTTCTTACTTACAGTCAAAAAATCATTAGTAGATATTTAATTGTATCCTCTTTTATCAAGTTACTCATAAAGATTAAAACAATTTTTAGACAATACTACTTCTGATATATGTAATAAGAATGTATCTAATGTTGATTATAAAACTGGATCTTTAGATTGTACATCTTATTTTTGTGGAATCACAATCTAATTCAATGTAAGAATTTCATCATACATCTTAAAAGTTATCTAACCTTTTTACTCTGTGTCCCAATATTAAAATGCTTCCTTCAATTCTCTTTCATTCAAACCAATTTTTAAATTTTTATTGATCTTATCTAATTAAGGAAGATACCAAACAGGTTGATTTTCTCCAATTAATTTCCACAATTATTGTTTGGTATATTATTTATGTTTAATCATAGTGAAGTTTAATGCTTTAGCTAAAAGTTTACCAGGATTATTCATTTTCAAATATGGTAAAACAATCCCCATTTAATTTTATCCTTATGAATAATAGTAGTAATATTATTAGACATGTGGTGTAGGTGCTAATATTTCTAAAAATTAGAAAGCTAATTCTAATTGATCAGGTTTTGAAATTTTTAATTCTGGAAGTGATGTTTCATCATATTAACACAACAAATCAAATAAATCAATGTTTTTTTATATACATTTTTTTTGTATTTCTTAATCATAGAAATTAAGATCAAATTCAATTGGAATTTATGATTATTATGGTTGAGGTTTAGTAGCTTTGGCTTAATTAGGATCATATTTTTAAGAATATTAATCTTATCCTTATGATACCCAACTTTACTCAAATTTAGGATTCTGAACCCATTCTTGTTTTTTATCAAATTCTTGTGGAAATTGTTTATTATACATTGTATTTTAAGGAGGATAGGCAATAGAACTGTTAGGAATTGATGCATTAAAAGAAGTACCCACTTCTTATTAATTATATT
This sequence comes from Paramecium primaurelia, assembly GCA_905182975.1. Classification (NCBI taxonomy): domain Eukaryota; phylum Ciliophora; class Oligohymenophorea; order Peniculida; family Parameciidae; genus Paramecium; species Paramecium primaurelia. Next base: position 40,497 of record CAJJDM010000142.1, read on the forward strand.
AAGGATTATATTATTATTATGGTTATTAATTATTATATTATGGTAATTAATTATTATATTATGGTAATTAATTGTTATATTATGGTTATTATCCATTATATTATGGTTATTATCCATTATATTATGGTTATTATCCATTATATTGTGGTTATTATATATTATATTAAGGCTATTAACCATTTACTAAAGGTTATTATCCAGGAAATTAAGGTTATTATCCAAATTACATTTATTAACCAGTTTACTATTATGAATATGGTGGTTATACATTTTATGGATATGGTTATTATTAAGGTATTTAAACTTATTATTGTTAAGTTTATGGTTGAATAGATGATTATCTTTATTACTATTTAAAAGCTAAAATAAATCTAAATTAATCTAATTTTTCTGAATATTCTTAATCAAAATATCTAAAAAACTAATCTAATTCAAGCATTGAATATTTTTAAAAATAATTAATATAATTTGCAAATTATTTGAATTCAATAAATTAAGATCCTTGTGAAATAATTAGAAATAAATCAGATAATTATTGATCCATTTATGGATTTCTACCATTTAACATCACTAATTTCATTTCTTGAATTTATTTAGCAGTGATTTCATTTCTTTTATATATTTAATATTCAAATTCTGTAAAATTAATTTTACCATCTTTATCCATATCAAAAATATCAAATAATTATTTCTAATTATCTACAGTAGTACTATAACCAATAGTTTTTAAGAGTAAAGCAGTGAATTCCTCAAATGATATAAAGTTGTTTTAATCTTTGTCAGTTTATCTATACATAGCCAGAAGAGTACATACTTCTTTCTCTAAATATTAAGTAAAACTTTTAACAATTCTATCAATTTCTTAATTTGTATTGAGCACTAAGACTTTTCTACTCTCTTTATATTTGGCTAATCCTAAATTAATGAAATCATTTAAGGAATAATAATCAATGTAATCTTAAGCATCCTATTCTATTATCGTAAGTAATAATTCCCATTCATTATCATTTAATAATAGGGATTTATCAGACATCCCCATCTTAAGGGCCTTGACTTTTACTTTCCCTTTTTAATTGATATCATATTCTTAAGATATTTCTATTATATTAGTATTTTTATTTTTTAGTTACTCTCTTAATTTAGTAGCTATGGCATCTATTTTAGTGGAAGGAGTTTCAACTTAATACTATTTGGCTTTTAAACAAAATATTTTATAATTAATGTTATTGCCTTGTAATGCACCTAATTAATCAGCTAATGCTTTCATTTCTAATAATTAAATATTTGGACCATTATTTTTCTTAAGTACCATAATAAATGTATCTAAATCTAATTTATTAGTATAATTTTCATCTCTTACTTCAAATTCTCCTAATAATGCAGGTGAATCTTTAGCAAATTTCATTACATCATCAAATATACTTAATTATTATTTATTAATTGTTGCCATAACTTTAGGTTTATCTTTAGTACAAACTTTAGATTTGAATTCACTTATACTTATAGATCCATCTGAATTAGAATCAAGAAGTAAGAATAAATTATCAACTGGTTTATTCCTTGACATAGGATCAATGTCTCTTATTAATTTATAGAATTCTTATTTATCTAAAACATCATTTCCATTCTAATCATAATTATAAAATAGAGATGCTGTAGCCACTTTACCTGATTAAATAGTTTAATTTAAATTTATTAATAATTATTCAGCTTCTTCACAATCATTCATTAAGACTGCTAATTTATCATATTACAAAAACTTCTTATCTTCTGGAGATAGAAGATACTAAGCCAATTATTTAAATTCTTAAAATTCAAAACCTAAGTTAACTATAATATCTTAAAAAGCATTTAATAAAATTTATCCTCTTCCTTTTTTATCAAATATTTCTAGAGTTTCATTATTTTCTCTTAAAGCATCTTTTAATTTAAATACTGCCTTCATAATTTAAGGAGTTAATTATTTTGTAAATGTTTAAGCAGTTTATTTATATTTATACTTTGTTTATTATTATTCTGATATATCATTTTCTTATTATGATATTTTTTATTTAAATTCATATAAATTAATTGTATTATCTCCATTTGCATCCAATTTTTAAAATAAAGTTTCTACTATTTTTTAATCTACATCTCCAACTAATTATACTAGAAATTCTGCAAATTCTCTTAATTCTAATTTAGTATTTCTATTTGCATCATATTTTTTAAATACTTATTCAGGCTTACTTTATTCATATGCTAATTCTGTATTGATATCAGATAATAATTTATTTGATGCTTCATCTAATTTTAAACCTTATTTTAATTTTTATAAAGATATATTTTATTAATCTTATTAAATACTTGTTAAAAAATCTTAGAATTAATTATCACCTGTATCTAATTATAATCTTTTATTGATAAAATCTTAAAACTATTTTTTACGCATATATCCATCTCCTAATGTATCCAAATCTTCAATATCTGCAAAAGTGATTCTCTTCTTTTTCATTTATTTATTTAGTTATTCAATAAACATAATAGCTTTATGTTGACTATATTTATATTAATCTATTTTTTTATCTTTATAATAAAGAATTGCCTCTATTAATAAATCAACATCAACTAATGATCTATCATGTGGAACTAAAAGATTATTCAATAATTCTTCTTATTCTATTTCATAATCTCCTTTATAAATTTCTAATTATCTAATTTTCTCTTTATATTATGTAATAGACATTCTTTAAAATGTACTTTTAAAATATTATCTAGGAGTTTATTCTCTTTCTTATAATTATTTATAGATAAATTATAATAATTATTTTTAAGAATCAAATTATTTTGCATTAAATTTTATAGATTTATGCATTGATTCTTCAGGATCATCAAATGTACTTTTTTTCTCTTATTTTTATTCTTTAATTTCTATTTCTTATAGTTATTTCCAATTAGATATTTTCAAATCTTTACCTTTTTAAACCATTGCATTAATAAATTGTGGGTATTCTATTTCATCTTTAACTCCAAAAATACTCATTAGAAATGTAAAATCTGAGTTATTAAGACCATCATTTGCTTATTTAAAAGCATTAAATAATTAATTTTTAGTTATTATACTAGCACTCTTTGTATTACTTCTTATTAGTTATGGTAATGTCATTGATATACTTGCTAAACCATTGACAATTTCCTATATAATAGATTTAACATCTTCATTAATCAATTCTTCAAAAAATATTCTTACATTTTCAAATGAAATAGTTTTTTTATTTGTAGGATCCAAATTTGAAAATAATTATTTTTCTATATCAGGAGTAGGATGTAATTTAAGATCATTCAAAAATTTATGCATTTCATCATGACTCAATTCACCTCTTGATTTTGTATCATAATGTCTAAAGAATTAAATAAAAATATTATGAATATCTCTAATTCCTTTATACATCTTAATTTTTAAATCATTAAATCCCAATTATTATTAATTCATAGATTTTGTATCTTCACAAAATTATTCATAATATATTACATTCTTTTTCTTTGGATCATATTTCTATTGAATTATTGGAATATCATCAGCAGCCAAATTTATTTAGTTATCTTTTAATATTTAATCAAATTTTTCAAATTGTAAATAACCAACTGATTCAAGATCATTCTCTTTGAATCTTTCTAATAAATTTATTTATTATTCTTCTAAATATTTATGTAATTCCTTCATCATTTCTGATAATTCTTTTTCTTAATAATCATTCAATTCTCCCAATTTTATTACTTCCTTTTAACTTTAAACCCATTATGATAAATCAATCTCATCATTTTTTTTATTATCAAATTATAATAGAAATGCAGATTTCTCTTTTGCAGTAACTTCAATTTTCAAATCAGATAATGCCTCCCAAAAATATTCAGCTTTTATTCTACGACTAACAGGTTATAATTAATATTTAGATAAATATTATGTTGCTGTTTATTATTTAAATTATTTTGCCTTTTCCTTTAATTCTTCTAATAAGAGTTCTGGTTATGGTGATATTAATGTTTCATCTGCAATAATAGCATTCTAAGAAAAAAAGTCTTACACTAAATCTTCAAGATCTGATAATAATGGTCTATTATTAGAATTTTTTTCTAACATTTTCTCTATTATATTAATGAAATGATTTCCATATGCTTTTCTTATTATTTCTCTAATTTCTATACCTTTCTTTGATTCATGAGCCTAAAAATCTCTAAATACTATTAATTCTTCTATTTCTTTAAGTGAAGCCATTTGTAAAAATACCATTCCCAATTACCAAACATCTATTTTCTGAGGATCTCCTCCAAATTAATCTTATTATCCTGTCCCTTATGCAAATCTTTAACTTTAATTTTTTTTAATAGTTGCTATTGATTCAGGAGGCAAATAATATTCGTTATTCTCATTTGAAAATTAATAAAAATCTGTAATTACACAACCTCCATCTTCATCTTCAAATAAATTTGAAGGCTTAATTCTACAATGAAAAAATCGCTAAGTTTCTGTTTTTTTAGATTTATGTATTTTATCAAGCCAATTTGTAAATTCATCTACATATTTTTACATCAAATTCATAGGAATGAATTTTCCCTATCTTCTATGCAATTTTATTAAATCACCCATTGAATGTTTAAATTTCTTATAAACAAAACTCACACCCTATTTATCTTCCCAATATCCTTCAGGTATATAGATGCCTGGTTTTGATAATCGAATTTTCATTTAATCGATTTCATCAATCAATTCTTTTTATGTCTTTTTTTGAGGAACAACTTGCTTGCATATCCATTATTCTAAACCCTTCTTATATAATCCAGTTTTTGCTGTAATTGGATATATAATTTAAAACTCTCCATTTTGAAGTTTTTTCAATTAAGACATTAGTATAATATATTATCTAAATTATTTGAATTTCTATTGAAATTTTGAATAATAACTAATTATACAATATAGGTTTGTAGATAAAAATAATGAATAAAGATAAATTTACTCAATAATAAACTTAAAATAAAATGTTTTTTATCTCTAAATCATAATTACAATATATTTGTTTAACTTAATATCTGAATAGGATGTATATATATTAAAATTCATAAAATTATTACAATCTCTAGATCTTAATACTTAACATTCTATTTAAATTAACTATTTATATAAATAATTATTCAGTTAACTTATGATATTAGAGAAAAAAAATTAAAAAATATATTTAAAACCATTTTATGTTGTCATTCTCAAAAATGTTTAAAGTGAATTAATTAAGTAGAGCATTTTCAATTATCATTGTTATATTTTAAGGAATTCAACATCTAGCTTATAGGAATTATAAAATGTTTGATTAGTATAAAACATAAATAGTTATGTGTCTATCTTGTATCTTTCTTTATATTTATTATTATCTCTTTGAATCATTTTGGTTTCTGATAAAAATCATTATAAATATCATGCAGTATTTATTTATTAGGGTTACTGTAAATGATTATTGTATTTTTTAATATATTAAAAGATGAATCATAGATAACATCAATCTCAATAACAAATACATACAACAACCAAAAAATCTCATTTTTATATTCAATCGTATTGCTTATTATCATCTATTTTAGACATAAAAGTGATCCAAATATTTAACATGAAAGAGATAAAATGTTTTCAAATATAAAATCAATCATTCAAAAGAATGAAACTATTCTCTCTTCAAGATTAGAGACTACTCCTATAATGAGAAAAAAAAATGAAACTTCAAAAACTAGTTGCACTTGCAATATATAATGAAAAATAGTTTTTATTTGAAATTCTAATATGTCAGCATCTACTGAGTTTGGAGACATAATGAATTTCTAAGCAATTATATATATAATTATAGATAAATATTTTAATATTTTTCTGAAAAACTGTTAATTATTTAAACATATAAAATGAGTTTAAGTATTAGATTAGTTAGGACACCAAATGCTGCATGGGAAAAACCAAAATAAATTTTAGATGAAGAATCTTTAATATAAAGATAAGCAGCATATGATGAAAAAGTTAAAGAATAAATATTTAATTCTGAAGCTAATCCAATTGAGATTAAAGATGAAGAAGAAGAAGAAGAAGATGATGTTGAAGATATTGATGATTATGCAGATGATCTCTAAACACATGATTTATGACTAATAAATATTATTCACTTTATTTAATTGATAATCTAAGTCAAAAATAATAAACAAAACAAACTTATTTTTACATAAATAACTCTTGTATGACTTCTTAAGACTGTCATACTTATATAAGTTAAGTTATAATTTTAAATTGAACTTCTATTATCTATTGAAATTCACATAATATTATTATTTATCTTTTTAAAAGGTTTTGTATCTAATACTCTAATAAGAAATTATATTAAATTAGAACCTACATGTATTATATTACATTATTTATTTGATCATTATTTTTTAAGAAACTGTTCATAAAAGATTACATAAAAGATGAATAACGTACAAATTGTAAATGTAAGCTATAAAAATCAAAATTAATATGATATTTATAAGAAATGAAGAGAAATATCCTAAGTTGATTTAATTTTTATTTTCTTAAGGAATGAGGATTTTATAATCACAGCTCATGATTCTTTTTTCGTATAATTTCATATAAAAATAAGGTCAAGGTTGATTCAATTACATATTTTAATTCTTGGTGTGATTAAAAATTTAAATTAAGAAATATAATATTATTTTACATTTAATATATGTATGTCTTAATCATTTCAAAATAAATGTTGAACTAAAATGTATATTAATCAACTTATTGAGTAATGTTTCTTAAGTAAATATTTATTCAGTAAAAAAGTATATTAATAATCATAATTATGAATGCAATTAGTTCTGCAGAGAATAATCTTTTATTTAATGGAGAGAATATATAAGATGGTATATGAATCAAAAAATAATTAAAGACTTTTCAAGACCATTGGGTTTACATTTACAATTCTCCCAATTTGAAGAACTATAAAAACAAACCTTTGATGAGATGGATGTCTTAGCTAGTCCAACAATTAATAGAAAATAAAAAGATCATAATAGTATGTAGAGATCATCAAAGGGATCTGTATTTCGATTTTTGAAAATATTACAAAAGAAAACATAATAATTGAAAGAAAATAGAAAAAAACTTTCATTTTTTCAGAATATTTATTAGGATAAAATACTTCATTCAGAATATAATAAAGAATAGTAAATACATAGCAAATATGTGTTTGATCCTACAAATTTAATTGCTTTAGTTTTTTAATTTCTTAAATGTTTAGTTGTATTTTTACTTTTATTGATTATTACATATATTTGGAGTTTTGATGATATGGGATTATTGATAGAAAATAATAACTATTTCTATATAATGATAATATTGTTAATAGATATATCATTGTAATTCAATTTAGCTATAATAATAAGAGGATAAGTAATAATTAATAAGTAATTAGATAATCTATGATAGAGTAATCATTTTTAAAATGTACATCTCAAGATAATTTTTTGAAGATATTATATTTTTAGTTTCTTTAATGTTAATTATTCATACATCATAAATAATTTTTGTAATAATATTTTATGCTAATGGTATTGGAATGCTTTTTAAAATAATAAAAAAACTTGAAGATGCATTTGATTTAAGTATTAAAACAACTGAACTATTGAAATTGTGGAAACTACTCTTTTTCATAAATTTATTGGCTCATTTTATAGCTTGTATTTGGCATTATATTGGATTAAATACAATTGATGATAATCATAATTGGTTAGATTCTAAATAGATTAGAGGAGAATCTAATTTTATAAAATATATTCATTCTTTTTATTGGTCTGTAGTTACAATGGTAACAGTTGGATATGGGGATATCACTCCATAAAATTATTTAGAAATGATTTTATGTATAATAATAATGTTTCTATCTTGTGGAGTGTATGCTTATTCATTGAATACAATAGGATAAATAATATCAATATTAAATCATGAATCAGATAAATTGGAAAGAAGTTTTAGAACTTTAAATAAGTATTTTAGATAGCATAATATAAAAGATGAATTACAAAGTAGAATTAAGAATTATTTAGAATATAAATTAAAAGAGGAAGAAAAATCTAATTAAAATGTATTTATCCAAAATAATTAATATAGGTATATAAAATTTTAGATTAATTATCTAATCATCTTAGATTTAAAATAATATCTGAAATCTATTAAAGTATGCTATCAAAATGTCCTCTTTTGTAAACAAATTTTTCTAAATCTACTCTTTAAAATTCTACTTCATTTCTTGAAACTTTAAATTATGAACCTGATGATTTTATAATTAATTAAAATACAGAGAATGAAAATGCTCTATATTTTATTGATTAAGGTACTGTAGAATTGTATGAATAAAGAACTAAGACTTAATTAACAGAATTTACATCTGGAGAATCCTTTGGAGAATATGAATTCTTTACTAATTCTTAAGCACAATTTACATATAAATGTAAGACACATACTAGAGTATTTAAACTTTCACGGTCTAAATTTTTAGACATTTTAAATAAGGACGATTTTGAAATTTTTCATTAAATCAAACATTCTTTTGAATTCAATATTCCTGTAAAACATTCAAAGTGTATCATATGTAATTAAAATGATCATTTTGTTCATTAATGCAAATTGTTATTTTATAATCCAGACATTTCTAAAATGGTGATTAGATAATAGAATATTAAATAAAGGAGAGAATTTAAACAGAGAAGAATGCAAAGAGAAAATACCTTTTCTTTATTATCCGTATTAACTACGTTTTATTATTTTTAGTAAATTTAAGAGAAACAATTTGAGTATTATCAACAATATATATAGGAATATTCTTAAAAGGAATTTTTAGATGATGAAAATGTAATAATTGGGGCTGATTCTCAAATAACATCATTGATGTACAATACTTTAAAGGCATCTGAAATTTAAATTCAATAATAAAATTAAATGGATTATGGAAAAGAAATTTTACACACTAGTAGTTTAAGAAAATTAAATTCTCAAAATGCAAAAACAAAATAATCTTTACCTGAGACTGGTATTATTCATGAAACATTTAATAAAATTAAAAAATCAACTATTAAATTATCTGACACACCTTAAAATTAAACAATTGTTTTTGATAAAATGAAGGATTTTAATTAATATTTCAATGAAAACAATTATGATTAATAAATTCGTAAATATAATTAGAATTATATGGATCGAGGTTTTCTATCTACAATTAAGAAAAGAACAGGAAGGGCAATGAGATTTATTTAAATATGAATTAAATATTAAATTTATAAGATTTTCATAATATTCTAATTTGAGTTAGATAATTGATTAGTTCTAATTTATGATTTTTGAATTGAATTAAAATGATTTAAATATGATATAAAAAATATTAAAAATTTTTTTTACTAGTTATATTTATAAAAATACTATTACATAATTGTATCACTTCTATGTATATGAAAATAAGAATATAAATTAATAAGTATTACTATAAAGTATTTTTAAAGAGTAAAGTCTTCTATAGAGATATAATTATATTTTTAAATATGAATATGAGTGGAGGTATATATTTATAATACTATAATATATTTAATACAAAGAACCAACTTTATTTGATGAATGAGTATTATAAGATTTAAAGAATTTGGTTTATAATATTTCTCCAGTTTAATAAGGAGGATACCCCCCCAGAATTTATGAGCGGAATTTTACATAAAATAAATTAAAAATGAATAGTTCTTCAAAAGCTAAAGTGTTCGTACATAGTGACCGTCAATGGGAAGAGATTTGCGTAGGGTATGTTTAAATTGTGCATACAGATGGTGCTACTTTTATAAGAGGGATAATGGAAAAATAATTGAAGTAATGTAACAATATAGTGACATATTCACATTTGAATATCAACAAGGAAGATTGGTGCATAAATTTAAAAGTGAATCCAGAAATAACTTATGAGTAGCAAGGCGATAATATTATCTCTTGGGAGGAAATTGAGTTGAAATTGGAAATAGCAATCAGTTTTATTGATTGCAGGTATTCATAAGAGTTTTGGAATTAATTATAAAATAGTAAAAGACATTTTCGATACGATGATCCAGAATCAACTTATCCTATAATACCATCTCAATAGAATTTGGAAGCAGTCTAACTATGGATCAGTGATAATCCTGAATTAATAATATAGAAACTAACAACTGATCCACATAACACTTTTCTAGAAGCCTTAGCAAAAATATTTTAAGATTCTGAATAATAGCAACATTTACATACATTAGAACAATTGCATTATGTAATAAGGAATTTAAGTATTTATATTTAATGTATGAATTTAGTATATTTAAAAAATGAAAATGTCTTAAAGAAATTGTTGAGTGACAAATTTTATATGACATTATTTGGAATTATGGAATGTATTATATAATATATTAAAAAATTAGATCATTCTGAAAACAAAGGACCATAAAGAGTTTCATATAGAAATTTTTTGAGTTAAGAATTAAAATTTCATCAAATAACAGATTTGGATAATGAAATAATGGAGAAAATTCACTTTAATTATAGATTATCATACTTAAAAGAAAGTGTTATGGCATATTATCTCTATTTAGAAGATCCAATTTATAATTAATTTAATTTCTACATTAATTAGAACAATTAATCAATATTAGAAAGTTTATTGTTAAATCATTCATCTTAATTTGAATAATATTTAATTAGTTTTCTTGATAATTTGGAATTGAATTGTAAGTTTATAAATGAATTCTTTTTGTCATTTAAATAATTTTTATAGATTTAATCATTAAATGAAGCATTTGTTAATTGCATAGGTAAAACAGATTTATTAAGAGCATTATTTTCAAAGACTTTAGAAAATTAATAATAATAATTATGTTTTACAACATTATAATTGACAATAATGATTGGAAATTCAAATTCACAATATTTTTAAGAATTTTTGAAATAAAATCAGTAACTCTTTTGGTAAAGTATGGAAGCCTTACTTTTTAGTAATATGACAACTCTACATAGTATGATAATAGATATTATACAATATATATGTTTAAATTAAGCAATACTTAGTTAAGGAATAGATTGGTTAATGAAATGTTTTAATTAGAAATTAAATGCATCAGCAGCTGCATCATTATAAGAAATTGTTTAACTTATTTGTTAATAATAAAAAACATTTTCATAAGAATTGATAGTACTTTCAAATCATATTTTAAATATTTTGAATTAACAATAAAAATTAATAATAAAGGATAAATTTATGATAATGCCAGCCTTAAAACATTTTAAATATTTATGTACATCAAATTATTCTTAAATTGTTAAACCTTATTGTGAATCATTTATTCAAATATCATCAAGTGGAAGAATACATGGAATATTAGAAGGTTAAATAAGAGACATTATAAAATATATTAAAACTAATACAACACTTAGTCATTATATAGTATAAATATTAATTTATAATTTAGGTTATTTAAGTAAAGAATTTGAATCTATAAGATCATCCTCTATATTAAAAGTTGGTATAACAATATTCATATGTACAATTAGAGGATGGATCAAAAATAAGAATGTAAATGGAAGATTTAAAATATTATGAAAATGATGATTCAGAAGAATAAGCACCTTAATAATAGACTGTTTAAGTGATAAGAGAAGAAATTAGATTAGATTTTAGTAAGATTGTAAGAAAAAGAAATGATAATGATGAGGATGAAGATGAAGTGAAAGTGAGAGAAACAAAACCAAAAGGAATCATTTTTGGGGAGAATTGTTTTAAAAGAATAAAAACGGATGATGATGATGAGAATTGATTTTATCTTATTACTCAATATAATAACCCCAATTTTTATGTATAATCATGTTTTGATTTTTGAGAGTATGTAATTTTTCAATCCTGCTTATCCTCCTGGTAAAAGTGCAGCCATTAAATATAAGAGTGCTAATATTTATACAATCATTATTCCTAATGTTGTCAAATATCCAATCTTAAATACTCCTGTATATAAACCACTTAATAAAGCTATGAAGTATATTACAGTTCCAGCTTAACTAAAGATGGTCTTGTATTCAGTAACCTATATTATGGCTATTAAAATAAGTAATGATCCTAATGAGAATAATAGCACAAACGGATAGGGGTTGACAAGTAAAAATCCTGAAAAAGGAAACGAAACTATCAATAGAATAAGGCCAGTTAAGAAGAATAATAGAAAACGACCCCAAGTATAAATTTTCTCTTGAATCTTGAAACCACTTTCTTCATCTTGATAATTATTCATTAATTTTAATATAATTAAACATACTAAATTGCTACATCTGAAAATTCTGTAATAAGACCGTGAATATTCATTTTCACTGCTTGATAGTAAATGTCTTTGGCAATTGTTGCATTGAACATCTTTTAAGTTCCATTAGCATCATCTTAGAATGTCCAAGCATAAACCATCATTTAATTATCTTTTATAAGTTTAACTTCTGGTTAAATTGTTTATGTCTTTGAATTCCAAACTGATGCTAAATCAGCTCCAATAATGTTTGCATACTTTGTAGCTTCAGCATAAAATGCAGATGGTTAATTTTGTAATCCACTTATTAAAAATACTCTTGGAAGATCTGTCAATTCTCTTGTTGCCTTTATAGCATTCATATCAAAACTCATAATAACAATTGGAACTACATTCTTACAATCTTTAATGGTCCCAATACCAAATTTTGATAATTCATTAATTACTAATTAAACAATTGATACTCCTGCATATTCTAAATGATACTACGTCATATTATAATATATATATACTTCATAATCTTTAATTTCTAAAAGTATACCTACTGGTTTTTTATTAGGATTTCTTTGATTAGCAGTACGATTGTTGAAATCTTTAACTTATGTCAATACCTCCCATAAAGTTGGATATGTAAAAAGACCATCAAACATTTTAGGTCTTGTGGAACCTCATACTTAATTAATACCGACCCGTTTCAGTTCATCAATTGTAAAATCAATCAACCACCAATCATCTCTAACAACACCATTAATTGTTCTTTTTCTTTATCTTGATACAAATTCTGGAATAGATTTAATATTGGAAACAGCAGTCATAAATGTATCATGTGCTACTATCACTATAAAAATGGATGAGTTTCTTAATTTATACACTGTAATTCCTTATTGAGTACTACATCCAATTCAATGAAATCTGTTCCTTAAAACATTGCACCCTCAAATGATTATGCAGTATTTTCTATCAAATAGTAAGATAATTAGTACCTGGAAAAATAGAGCAAAGTCCACGATGAGCGGCAATCTTGGGACGATCAGATTATGAGATATAATCAGCTGGACTAATACTTGAGAAGGCAATTGGGATTAAGAATAATAGGTAATACATGTATTAATTATATTAATGAAAGTATAACTAAATTCATAACCACGATTAAATAAGAGATTTTAGGTTATGATTTAAGCTAAGGAAGTATATTTATCGAGTGATATACCATGTCAGATTAGAGGATGTGCATTTTGTAATCAAGAATCAGAAATCCAATTAGAGAATCCTATATATATGTTAGATAATGAGATATTAGAATAATATATAGATTTGATTGAATAATCTAATATTAACAATATTGTAGTATTACAATCGTAAGTAGCTTATTTCAGAAAAAGATAATAGTAATCATAGTATGCATAATAAGTAATTAATCTAATTGAATCTAATTTCTCAAAGAAAATTTATGTTTATTATGATGAATTTTCAGTTCATACTTAAAATGGTAATCCATTAATATTATTGGCTTAATGGTATAATTAACATAGATAATTTTTGAAAGTAGAACTAGATTTTTGTTTGTTGACTTAAAATTATTAAATGCATCAATAAAGCAAGAATTTAAATATTAAATGTTTTACTATATAGGATTATGTAAAATTATATGAGAACAATGATTTACTTGATTTTTTAGGAATGGATGAAGAATTTGAATAGAACTAGGAGGCTATTAATAATTAATTTTAATATATTCCAGTGGAAGAATGTGTTTAGTAAATAAAATAAGGATTATTATTTGAAGGGAGAATATCTATAGATAGAAATAATATCAAATAGGCTAGAATATTTGTTAAACAATTTCAATTAGAAATAAAGATAAATTAATAGAACAGAGTATTACATGGAGATAGAGTAGCTGTTGAGTTATTACCTGAAGAACAATGGGAATTATAATAAAAGTAAATATAAATAACATTTGATGAAGAGGATGAAGATGATAATAATAATACTAATACGAATGACACTAATCATGAGATAATGTCCAAAAACCATTTGTAAAGTTTATTTAGGAAAGTATAGACATAAAATCTAATTCCATATGGAAAGGTTGTATGTGTATTATAGAGAACAGAGAGACATTTTTGTGGTCATGTAGAGAATAATATATTTGTACCTGCTGATGGTAGATATCCAAATTTTATTCTTAAACATTCAAAATATGATACTCTTTAGGATAAGAAAATTTAAGTTTAATTTGTAGATTGGCCAATATGGAGTGATAAACCATTATGTAAATTAAAAAAAGTATTGGGTAAGGCAGGAGATATGTTTATTGAAGGAAATGTAATATTATTAGAACATCAAGTAGAAATAAGGGAATTCTCACATTAAGTATTGGCATGTTTACCAATTGAAGGGGTATGAATTGATTAATAATAATAATAGGATAAATATAAAATATCAGAGTAAGAGATTAAAAGAAGAATGGATTTAAGAGATATTTTAGTATGTTCAATAGATCCAGTTGGATGTAAAGATATTGATGATACATTACATTGTAGAAGATTAGAGAATAATTTATATGAAGTAGGTGTACATATAGCAGATGTTTCTCATTTTGTAAGACCAGATACTGCAATTGATAAAGAAGCTGCTCATAGATGCACAACTGTATATTTAGTAGATAGAAGAACAGACATGTTACCAAAATTATTGACTGAAAATCTATGTTCATTAGTTAGTAATGTTGATAGATTGGCATTTTCAGTAATTTGGATAATGGATGATTAAGCAAATATAAAAGATGTTAAATTTGGTAAGAGTGTTATAAGATCTATTGCTTCATTACATTATTAATAAGCATAAGAAATGATTGATAATCCAAATGATAATAGTTAATTAACTTAAAGCATAAGACTTTTGAATATGTTAGCTAAGAAATTGAAATAACTTAGATTAGATTAAGGAGCATTATCATTAGCAAGTAATTAAGTTAAGTTTTCATTTGATGATGAAACTCATAATCCTAGTGATGTTAGAATGTATTAATTATATGAAACTAATTCACTTGTTGAAGAATTCATGCTTTTAGCTAATTGTTCTGTTGCTAGTTAAATCTTATAAAGATTTCCTTCTATTTCAGTTCTTCGTAGACATTAAGAACCTAAAATGAAATAATTAAAAGAACTTTAAATATTAATGAATGATTTAGGTTAATTATTTATATATAACAATATTTAGGATATCAATTTTCATTTGATACTTCTAAATTACTTAGTGATTCTCTAGACTAAATTCAAAGACCAAATGATTCATTCTTTAACAAACTTATTCGTATGATTACTACTAGATGTATGAATGAAGTAATTTAAATATTGTTATTTTTCATAGGCTCTATATGTTTGTACTGCAGATGTTGATTATCCAGAACTTTATCATTATGGTTTAGCTGCAGAACTCTATACTCATTTTACATCTCCAATTAGAAGATATGCTGATGTACTTGTTCATAGATTATTGGCTGCATCTATTGATTTAGAATCTCTTCCTCCATCTATGTCAAATAAAATTAGAATGACAAGAATTTGTGATAAATTAAATATGAGACATAGAATGGCAAGATTTGCTAGTAGAGCTTCATCTGATTACCATACTTATTTATTCTTTAAAAATAGATCTTAATAAATTGATTAAGCTATAATAACAGGAATTTTGACAGACAAAGTAACTGTAATGATTCCTAGATATGGATTGGAAGGAACTATTGAAGCTCAAATTATAGACAGAATGAATATTATAATATAAGGTATTAGTCATAGAATTTTTGATTACATTTAAGTTGAGGTCTCTGTTGAATTACATAGTTTCCATAAAAAAATTCATATGAAATATATTAAAAATAATAATTGAAATTAACTAATCAAATCTATAAATAAAATTATATAATCTTTTAATATAGATCTAGATTATTATTAATCATTTAAATTGGTTTTAATTTCATTTTTTATGATATATTTTAAATATATGTTATAATAATAATATATCTTTATATGCTTAATAATATAGAATCTATTTATTTTAGTAGAGTTAAGTTATTAAAAATTATAGACTGATAATAACTAATAAAATTAACATCGAATTTTTGTTTATGATTTGAGATGAATATTATGAAAGACAATATTAATTTAATAAGTAAACTATAAACTAATAATTATTCAAAGAAACATTATTATTTAATATGGATTTTTAGGTTAAACTGAAATTGAGCATTTTAATATTATTTGTACCTGTTGGTTTTATTGCTTTACTGCAAATAATAACTTTAAATGTAATATTTATCACAAACTTCTCTGATTAAGCTAACCAATTATCATTTGCAATCTATAATGAAACAACTTAAACTACACTTAGATTCAGTCATTAACTTGAAATGATAAATTTAGGTATCAAAGCTAATGTTGCCTTTATTCTATAAGATTTAATGATGTCTAATTAATAATTAGAGTTCAGTAATAAATTGGACTAGATTAATGGGTTCTTACATCCCTTAATAAAAAGAGGCACTATTGAAAACTTTAAAATTATATGCAAAAATTAATATGAATACTCAATGTAGCAAATAGAAAGTCAATATGAATAATGGAATTCAACTAATTAGGTTTTCATTGATTTATATTAGCATAACTTTCGATTTATTTTAAACTACAATAATAATAATCATTGTAATATATAAACATTTTCATCTATTGTAAAGTTGATTAATTATGCATATAGCAATTATGAAATATTGTATAATCAATTAAACTATTTCATGATTAATGAATAATTTTATTAATTCATTAATAATGAATTCTAGCCTATTGAAATAAATAAATTAGAAGATTATTATGGAAAATTTATAGATGAATTAATAATTAAATAAGATTTTGATAATTATAACTGTTTAATTAAAGATACCTTAATATAGTATTATTAATAAAAGTATTTCATATATGGTTGGTTCTATTCAATATAAAAATAATACATTAAATGTTCAAAATAACATATATCAACATTATTAGCAATAAAGATTTTTGATACTATAAAATTCAAATAATTAGCAGGTTCTTCTGAAAATGAAACAAATCATAATTTTTCATTAATTATTGCTCAATCTATTGTGAGTTTAACCTTTTTATTGTATGTATGGACAATATCTATAAAAGTTGCCAATTCTATTTGCATTCCTCTTTAAAAATTGGTAATATAATTACAAAATCCCTTAAAATATCATTTCAATTCAATGCCACTTAAGTAAAATGAATAAAATTGTAAAGAAATTAATCGTCTTTAAGAAAGTCTACAAATTTATATCTATTATTATTAGCTTCTAAAATAATAACATTTCTATTCTGATGAAGATTAAGGGTCACATTATTTAATGACTTTATCTTAACTTAATGAAGTGTATAAATATCATAAAAATAATTGGTAAGTTAGTGTTTGTGCAAATAACATTGCATAAGTACATTTTAAGAACAAAAGATATACTGAAGCACTAAAATTTCAAGTAAAATCTGTAATATTTGGATTTGAAGAATATACAAGTATAAAATAAATTGAAAAAATAAGAAAATAATTACTAAATAGTTAGAAATCTATATTAATTTAATTAAAAAAGAAATTAACACGATTTGTCATTAATAAATTAGCAGGAAGTACTTATATATTGCAATCTGAACACATGAATAGAAATAGATATTAATCAATTATGTTATAAAATTCATATAAATAATCAGAAATTCAATAAATTTAAATAACTGATAGATTTGGTTAAACTAATTAGAAAAAGTATGAAAATTCTTTGGAAAAGATTATTTATCAAGAACAATTAGATTTATATTAAGATAAATATAAGGAAGAAAAGAGATTTTACAAATTAACCATATTATTTAGGAAGTATACATTTTGTAGAATGTTATATAAATTTTGTATTAAAGAATAGCCTAGTTTTTTAAATGAAACTATTTGTTCAATTAAAGAATTATATGAGGAAATCTCAAATAAAAACTATTCTGATAATAGATCAATTATAGGAATGAAAATATAGTTATTAATTATGAAGTTTTGTTGCTTTAAAAAATTAAATTTAATAGATTAGGCTCAATCAGACTTATATTCTATTAAAATCCTTTATTCATAATATGTGATATCTGAGAAATCTAAATTAGTTTTAAATGGATTTGATATATTTAAATTGACATCAAAAGAAATTATATAAAATGCTATCAGAAAATTGAAAATCTGTTTATTAATGCAACATAAATAATATTAATATGCAAGTGAAAAATGCATAAAGATTATTAAAAGAAATAGTTAGAACATATATAAATTGAATTCATTTGCATATAAGACTCTATAGAACATTTTTTTATAATTGAATCTTAATTAGAGTGTATTATAAAAATTGTATCAAGATATAAATTCAAGAAAATTTAAGATTTTCTTTTTAATTGATTATTCATCTTAAGTTTCTTTAGAATAAATATAAGTATCACATTCTATATGTGCTTATACATTATAATAATTAAAAAATTTAAGAGAAGTAGGTTTATATATATTTAATGATTCTTTATATGAGATGCTTCCAGCTTCATAATCTATAAAATATAGGAAATTCTTATTGAAATAATTTGAGAGATTCTAAATTTTGAAAGGAGGTGAATGTAAAATTTAAGAATGTCTTTACAATTTATTAAAATATAAATTGAGTACTTTTTCTAAATAAAATAGTAATGATATAAAACAATCTTATTAATCTATTACAATTCCACGAATATCATAAGAATATTAAGAATTTAAGGATATAATGCAAAGTTATGTTTGTATTTTCTCTGAGTTTTCTACAAATATTAATGAAGATTTGTTGGAGAAGATTTAAAAATATACTTAAAGAGAAGATATAAATTTGGTTTTATTTAATATAGCAAATTCAAATATAAATCATGAGTAAGCCAAATATTTTGCTAAATAGTTGAATGCTTATTATGTTGAAAGTGAATTAGAAACAAAGAGATGGATTTCTCACTTGAATTAATCTTCAATTCCTATTCATACATAAGGATATGTTGAATTTTTGTGAGTATATAGATAATTATTTATTTTATAAATTTTAAGAACTATTTTCTGAATTAATACAATATTATTATTAAATATAAATGAATATAAATTTATTAATTATATGAATTATATTAAGTAAGATATGATTATAAATCATTCAAAATTGTTTTCTCTGTTATTGCAAATTCATTTATTATAGCATTTCATTTTTAAACTAATCTTTAAGCACTTCAAATTTGGGTATCATTTATTTTTATGAAGGGAGAGCTTAAAAAGTAACGAAATTGGTAAAAACTTATTGATTTGGTTTGCTTTGTTAAGAATCTGAATCAGAATCACTTAAACTTTCATTCATATAACTAGCTAAAGGGTCTTTTTTAACAGAGAATTATTTAGTGCTGTTTTAATTATACTATAAAGTTCCTCCTGAAGTTTCAGTATTTCGTTTAATTAAATCTTTTTTTTCAGAGCCTTTAGAAAGTCTAACTTCATTTTGAATTTCAATTTATTGTTGAGCTTATTATTTACAAATACTTCCCATTTTTAATTTTAATAATATAATCAAAATAAAAGAATTCTTTTCTTTCTATCTCTTCGTTTGCACATTCCATACTTAACATTTTTTTCTTATTACAGTCTATTGAATTAATGGGGATCCATTTTTAATTATTCATAATTTACATTTTCAATCCATACAATGGCTGACTTTAATTGTGTGAAACAATATCCAGCATGACTCATCATTCTTGATTTATTAATAAAAAGTTCTATGAAACTGAATATTATTATAAATTACTTGATATTGCTTTACAATCTTGTAGACTATGCTAAAATTAGTACTCTTATAAAGGCTGGAAATACAGTATCTGCAGAAGCTGCTTCTTAATTAACTTAAGATATAGTATCTGTAATTAATTAAGTAGCTTTTAAAATACAATCTAATTTATCAACAGAGTTCTTTTTTATTTCAATTTGATTAATAACTAAATTTAAATTATATTTATATTACTTTATGCAGCACATTCAAATTATTAATCAATTTTTTATTTAATTTTTATACTTAAATGTTCATCTGTAATCCATTCTAAAGTTTTTAGTCTTATATTTAATTCTATATCTCTAGCTGTTGGTTCTTTGGGATATAATTTTTCATATATTAATCTAGTGAGATATCTTTCTACCATATCATCAATAAGTGATGTATTTGGAAGACCATTGATTTCAATAGATTTCATATATTCAGTTAATGCAGTAACCACTTCTGAATATCCAGTGTTAATACCATATTTATCTGGTTAAGATGTTTCTTTTAAACTATATGAACTTAACATAGCATCTCTAACTTCTGGTAATTTACAGAATATACGAACAAATTCAGACNGAATTATATTAAGTAAGATATGATTATAAATCATTCAAAATTGTTTTCTCTGTTATTGCAAATTCATTTATTATAGCATTTCATTTTTAAACTAATCTTTAAGCACTTCAAATTTGGGTATCATTTATTTTTATGAAGGGAGAGCTTAAAAAGTAACGAAATTGGTAAAAACTTATTGATTTGGTTTGCTTTGTTAAGAATCTGAATCAGAATCACTTAAACTTTCATTCATATAACTAGCTAAAGGGTCTTTTTTAACAGAGAATTATTTAGTGCTGTTTTAATTATACTATAAAGTTCCTCCTGAAGTTTCAGTATTTCGTTTAATTAAATCTTTTTTTTCAGAGCCTTTAGAAAGTCTAACTTCATTTTGAATTTCAATTTATTGTTGAGCTTATTATTTACAAATACTTCCCATTTTTAATTTTAATAATATAATCAAAATAAAAGAATTCTTTTCTTTCTATCTCTTCGTTTGCACATTCCATACTTAACATTTTTTTCTTATTACAGTCTATTGAATTAATGGGGATCCATTTTTAATTATTCATAATTTACATTTTCAATCCATACAATGGCTGACTTTAATTGTGTGAAACAATATCCAGCATGACTCATCATTCTTGATTTATTAATAAAAAGTTCTATGAAACTGAATATTATTATAAATTACTTGATATTGCTTTACAATCTTGTAGACTATGCTAAAATTAGTACTCTTATAAAGGCTGGAAATACAGTATCTGCAGAAGCTGCTTCTTAATTAACTTAAGATATAGTATCTGTAATTAATTAAGTAGCTTTTAAAATACAATCTAATTTATCAACAGAGTTCTTTTTTATTTCAATTTGATTAATAACTAAATTTAAATTATATTTATATTACTTTATGCAGCACATTCAAATTATTAATCAATTTTTTATTTAATTTTTATACTTAAATGTTCATCTGTAATCCATTCTAAAGTTTTTAGTCTTATATTTAATTCTATATCTCTAGCTGTTGGTTCTTTGGGATATAATTTTTCATATATTAATCTAGTGAGATATCTTTCTACCATATCATCAATAAGTGATGTATTTGGAAGACCATTGATTTCAATAGATTTCATATATTCAGTTAATGCAGTAACCACTTCTGAATATCCAGTGTTAATACCATATTTATCTGGTTAAGATGTTTCTTTTAAACTATATGAACTTAACATAGCATCTCTAACTTCTGGTAATTTACAGAATATACGAACAAATTCAGACAAATCATTACAATGAAATTAACTCAATAATTCAACTCTAGGTATTTTTGTAGATTCACATTAAATTAAGATTCTTAATGTTTTTGTATCAAACATACAATGAAAACATTCTGATTGATTTTCTAACCAAATTTTATTTGCATTCAAAGTAAGAGTATTTCTTGATTTTACTTTTTCTTAATTTGCAAATAATTTTCTAGTTGCAGGAGAAGAAATACAAAATTATACTAAAGCTCCATTTATTTGTTTAACAAATTCAACTTCATAAGGTTGTTGATTTTGTTCATAAGTAGAATTAGTAATTTTCTATAAGAGAAGATAATCCTCTAGTTATTATTATTTTTAATCTGATTGTTGTGTATAGGATTTAGTCATAAATTGTGAATAATCAAGAGAATCTTCATCTTAATTTTGATATTAACCAGTGACTACACTCTAAATAACACGAGGATTTTGACTAAATTAGATAGTGGATTAAACTAAATAGGATTGCTAATCATCGTTTATATTATTTAGATGTTGAAATTATAATTACATGTCATCACTCTTTAGTCTAGGTAATTACATGAATTACTCATCTTCTTTTTGATCCATTATTTATTATGATATAAATATTATTGTTGCTAGGAGTTGTTATAGCTAATAATTTAAGATTCAAAGCTAAAGGAACAATACCAAATCTATGGAACATTTAAGCATCAACATGTAATGGAGTAATGTTTGATGCTGGCAGTTCTGGTACTAGAGTTTATGTCTATTCGTGGAATTGTAGAGAGACTTAAACTATGCCCTATGTAACATTAAGTGAAAAATCAATTGAAAAGAAAGTAAAGCCAGGATTAGCTTCCTTTGCTTCTAAACTTAATGAAATTCCTAATTATCTCTAACCATTAATTGATTTTGCAATTGCTAACATTCCCAAATCCATGATGGCCTATACTCCAATAATGTTAGGTGCTACTGCTGGAATGAGACTGTTGACTATCCAACAATAAACTGATATTATCAAAGAAGTTCAACGAATCTTCTCTAAATCTGGATTACTTTTCTTAAGTGAATAATGGGCTAGAGTTATAAGTGGATAAGAAGAAGTATATAAAATTCTATTAAATATAGGGTGCTTATATGTGGTTGTCACTTAATTACTTACTATAAAAAATGTCAAATTAAGAATAAGCAACAACTATTGATTTAGGTGGAGCTTCTACATAGATATCTTTCAAACCTAAAGGATTAATTGAGGATGGAGTTATGGATCTTATTATACCTAATTTGAATGAATATGAAATATTTAGTAGTAGTTATTTACTTTATGGAATGGATTAAGCATTAATTCAAGTGCATAAATAATTTTAAGACAATGATACATTTACTATTACTACTCCATGTTATTTTAATGGGTATGAAAATGTATATGAGCATGATGCAAGATTTAGAGTTATTGGATAAGGGAATTATACAGAATGTAAGAAACTTATTAGACAATATCTTAATAATGATCCATAGAATTGTTAACATTCTAATTGTGGTATCAATGGTCAATATCAACCTAAAATTGATGGAAATATTATTTATGCAATTAGTGGAGTTTAGAGTATGGTAAGTTTGTTTGGTTTTGAAAATTACACTTTAACTCAATATTCAAATAAGGTGTTTAGTTTCACATCTTTATTATGGTCAGATATAGAATAAATACCAGAATATATTAGCAATCCATATATTACAACAGATTTCTTCTCAAGTATTTATGTTGATGAATTATTATCATATGGTTATGGAATAAACAAGGATTAATTAATTTATAGTCCTGATAAAATAGAGAATATTTCACCATCATGGACAGTTGCTGCTATGTTCTATCAACTTGCTTAAATCTAATGTCAATATGATAGTCCTGTTTGCATTCAACTTATTAAATGATTATTTTTTTAAATCATTTTTAAACTAATACAAAATTATAATTTTATCATTTTTTTTGGTAGGTTAGTAATCAAATCTTTCTTTTTTTAGGTTCTTAATTTTAAAGATTTTCTAATTCTTATGCTATTTAAACTGATTAATTTATCCAATCATTAAGCCAAGGAAATCTTTTGTAATTTAAGATTTACTAAAATAATATATTTATTATTACATTAAGTTGATTGGATAATATCATATCTATAATATAAACTACGTATTTTTTAATCTTCTATTAATTCTCATTCAATGCCAATTAGAGATATTAATCTAATTAAATCGGATGTAATATTAATACTTAAAAAGTTTTAATAATTTTATTAATATGAAGTATTTTAGAATAATTGCTTGACGAATGCATTATTCATTTTCTTGATTTCTTTTTTCTCTTTTATTTATTCCTTATTTTGACTTTATTTTTGGTACTTTATACTTTTACGAATAATAAATTTTATCATTTCTTCCTTAGTCTTTATAGCCTAAATATAAATGATGCTACTTGTATACTTATAAGTATCTAGTGAAAATCTAAAAGAAAATAGATTTAAGTTCCTTTTTTTAGGTCCAAAAACGAAAAGTTTTTTAATATGCAAAGATCTATTCTTTAGATAGATAGTTGAAATGTTTCATGAGGAAATCAATCATTTTATAGACTTCATCATATAATTATTCTTTTGACAAACACATCATTTGACGTTATTAATTGAGTAATTTACGTAAATGATAATTCTCTTCTGATAAGACTTACAATGATAATTAATAATGTCCTATTTCATTAGGTATAGAAGTGTAGTTAAATGGTATCAGATAGTGTTGAATAGATAATTATTGTTCTTCCTAAAAAAGAGTATGAGATATTTTTTACTTATTTAATAATTTAATTTTCTTCTTCTTTCATTTTTGTTATAAGGTTGAGTATTGAAAAAAAAACAAGTGAGAGATTAAATTAATTTAAAAATATTATTACATCTAATCAATATATATATAAACTATTATATATATTTTATTTAATAAAACAATGCTCAAATGTCAAAGTCTTTATAAGGCTATTCTTAAATATCTGAAGACCTTCAAAAACTAATAATATTAATCTTGGAAATGGCACAACTACACTTAGTGGGCAGATCTTTCATTCAGACCATTAATTATAATGTAGATAATATTTATCACCATTAAATTATTGATCGTTGCTAATAATTAACTATTATGGATCATTTTTGGAATTCAGATTTTCATTCATTTAATCCTATTTTTCTGTCTTCCAAAATTCTTATATAAAGAATCCTATTTTTTATAACTTGTTCCTTTAATATAACAGGAATGTTTTTGTGTACTTTGTTACTTTCTATTAGATGAAAGTTACATTATGTTTTATACAACCATTTGTATCATCTTCCAAAGCATGTATTCAACAATATTATGGAAAGTATTTGCTATTATAATCTTTTTAATTTAAACTATATTACTTTTAGATCTATCATCTTTTGAAGGATTATATTTTACCATTACTTTATTATTTATGTAAATTATAAGAAAAGAACTATAATAAATGCAACATTTCCTCAATTTATAAGCATTATTTTTAATAATAGATTCTACACCTTAAGCTATGTGTATAGCTCATAAAGATAAAAATTGGTTACTCTATTCCAATAAAGTATTTGATAATTTAGCATATAAATTAGAAAGTACAAATCAATCTGAAACTGATTAATCTCCAGAAAAAACAGCTACTAACAACTCTACTAAAAATTAATTAACATTTTTATAAAATTTATAATTAGATGAATTAAATAATAATAATTAAAAATTTGTTTAATTTGATTTTGATGATGATGATTTATATTTTGATGATCAATACAAAATTAAGAATGTAAATTATAGTAAAGATAAGAATTCAATATAATATTCTAAAGCTTTTTCTTTTGAAATTCCAACAGATCGTCCTAAAAATCATGTTCAATTTTAAAAATTTTTCCAATCCTTTAAAAATCCTGAGGATGAATCCATAATAAAAAAAACATTTACCTCTGATGTTACAATGAAAATTGAAGTTAATAATCCTCCATAATTTCATTTATTATCATCAGCAGGTAAGAAAAGTCCACGTAAAAAATCTAATCTTCCAAATAAAATATCTAAGTAAAATATTAATATGACTCCAAGTCGAAAAGTATCTGCTGATTAATTATTGAATAGTAAAGAATATAGAAATTCTGGTCATAAATAATCTTTATTAGATGGAGAAATGAATTTAGTAAATAAAACAAAACCAGTATATGTTCATAAAATGAAATTCTTAATTAATGTATTAGAAAATTGTAGATTTTTTGATAATGATGATGAATTGTAAATATATTTCATTCATGAAGTAAATTAAATCTTATTAAGAGCAAAATTAAAAAAATTAGAATCAATTAAAAAGAATCTTTTAAGATCCATATCTCATGAATTACTAACAAATCTTAATGCAGTCTTTGGATATATCAAATAAAGTTAGCATAAATTATTAACATAAGAATCTTGTCATCTTTAATTAGAACAAGCATTGAGTTACACAAAATTATAATAATATAAGATATATGATTTCTTTGATTATAGAGACATTTTAGAAGATAGTTTTTAATTAAAATCAGATAAATTTGATATCAATACAGTTATTTTAGAATGTGTGGATTTATTTAAAAATTAAATTGAAAGAAAATCTTTATTAATTAATGTTGAATTACCTGAAACTTCTTATATTATAAGTGGAGATAGATAAAGATTGTGTTAAGTACTCTTAAATTTAATAGGAAATTCAATACGTTTCACTTTTAAAGGAGGAATCACTATTATAGTTTAAAAGTAGGAATATATTGAATCAATGGAAGGAATAGATGTAAATTCAGCTAATTTATAGGATAATAATTTACTTGAAGTTTAAGTCAATGATACTGGGATAGGTATGACAGAGAATGAGTTAAGCATTTTAAGAAAAAAGGTATTCCTTTTAATTAGAGTAGTTACATTTAACTGATGAAGATGAAAAAGTTTCTAAACATTCAGTTGGTATTGGTTTGGGATTGTCTGTTAGTAAATAAATTATTAAGTTAATGGCTCCCAAAAATTAGAATTATCTTTCTGTAGAATCTATAAAAGATGAAGGTACTCGATTTAATTTTCTTTTAAAATATAATGAAGAATAAAATCTGAACTCAAATTTCTTATAAAAATCAAATAATCACACAGTTCCTTATGTAGATGCTTAAAGTACTTAATAAGTTCGTGTGATGAATTATAATAAATGTAATAATCTTTAGATCACAGAGAAATAGGGTTAATCAGAATTATAATTAGATGTATTAATAAATTAATGTAATTGCAAAATTGTATTAATTGTTGATGATGAACAATTCAATGTTGATGTTCTATCACATATGGTTAAATAATTAGGATTTGATATAGATTTTGCTTTTAATGGGAAATAAGCAATTGAAAAAGTACAAACTCAATTACTTAAAAGATGTAATCAATAAAGTTGTATTGGGTATAATTGTATTTTGATGGATATAAATATGCCAATGATGAGTGGATGGGAAACTGTATAAAGAATTCGATAAATAGAAAATGAAATACATCTATGTAGAACCATTCCTGTTGTTGCAGTTACTGGTTTCTGTAGTATTAAAGATTAATAGAAGAGCATAAATGAAGGATTTAATAGTGTTTTGATTAAGCCTGCTACTAAAGAGAAGTTAATTGATACTTTTAATCGACTCAGTATCTGATTTATTTATTATATTATTTTTTACTATTTAAATTGTAAATTATAGAAGTTAATTTAATTGAATTCACAACATTTATATTATTAAAAATAACAATGTCATCACTGGTGAAAAAGTCTAAGGATACATATGATTTATTGATGAAAGTTTTGCTTATTGGAAATTCTGGAGTTGGGAAAACCTAAATATTATTGAGATATACAGAAAATCAATTTAAAACTTCATTTCTTAGTACAATAGGTATTTTTCTAATTTTTCTAATCTATAAGGAATCGATTTTAAAATCAAAAAAATATCAGTGGATGAGAAGGTCATTAAAATGTAAATTTGGGATACTGCTGGTTAAGAACGTTATTAAACTATTACTTAAACATATTACAAAGGGGCTATGGGAATTATACTAGTATTTGCAGTAAATGATTAAGAATCTTTTCATGATATTGAGAAATGGATGAATCAAATTAAATAACATGCAAGTGACAATATCATAAAAGTATTAATAGGTTAATTTAGAATATTATTATGATATTTAGGAAACAAAACAGATTTGCCAGATAGATGTATAACTTATGAATAAGCTATGAAGATGGCATAAAAATATAATATACCTTATTTTGAAACAAGTGCAAAGGAAGGAACTAATATTAATGATACATTTTAATAAATTGCCAAATAAATTAAAGAATAAATTGAAAAACTTCCATAATAATCAAATAATACTTTTAATAAGTTAAATCCATCTGCTAATTAAGTTTAAGAAAAATAAGATTCTTCATGCTGTTGATTCATCTCTATTGATTTGTGATGCCCTAATTTTCAATATATAATTTATGTTGTGATTATTTTATTCTCGTAACATTTACTTCAATATTATTTTTATTTCCAATTTAAAATTGCATTTCTTTTCATTTTTTTTATTAATACATATTTAATTTATAAAACATATAATTCTTTAGTTAAACTTAAAAATAAGTTAATGATAACCACTTAGTAATTTAATTGATTATCATCAAATTTAATAATTATAAAATTTGTATGCATAAACATAACAAATCCAATAAATAACAATAACATAAGGTGAAAATTACGGTTATTGGTAATATGGGAGTTGGCAAAACTTAATTAATAAATAAGTTTTGTGACTATCTCAATTCAAATCAGTATGTGACATCTCAAGATATACCCATAAACCTATTAAAAGGAAGAGATTTCCAATCAAAAACTATTGTTCTCTAAAATAAAAATTTCATGTTAAATCTATAAGATACGTCAGGAGATCAGAAATTCCAAGTAGTAACAGAGGTTTTCATAAAAGGAGCTAATGCAGTAATAATTGTTTTTGATCAACATAAACTCTCTTCTTTTCAAGATGTTAAATATTGGATTGATTTAGTCAATAAAATAGACTCTAAAGTCTAACACAAAATTTTGATTGGTACAATATTTAAATAGATAATATAGGAAATAAGTGTGATTTAGATAAATAATTTTAAGAAAATGAATTATAATAGTTAATAGAAGAGGAAAACTTATTATACTATGAAACATCAGTTAAAGAAAACATAAACGTTGAGGTTGTAATATCTAAAATAGTTGAATTGGTTTCAGAAGATTATCCTACAAGCGATGAAATATAATAATTGAGTTCGATCATTCTAGAATAACATAATAAATCAAAAATAAGAGATTATTGTTGTAATAATTGTGTAATTATGTGATAACCAGACATATACATGATTAAATCTATAAAATAATTATTGAGCTAATCTAATTAAGTTTATCTTCTTTGTTATTTAATTAAGATTTAAAATATGAAATCTCTACATAATCAATTCATATTTCAATCTGTTATTAATAGTATTTTAATATAAGCTAATTTTATATAGTTTCTTAACATCTTATCATATATATTAACCATTTTTGGTTAATTTAGTGTTAACTTCTTTTTTATGGATTAATTTACATTATACTTATTTGCTTGAGTTAAAAAGAGCTACTTCAATTAATTAATATATTAATTAAGAATTTATACATTGATTTATTATGTCACTTTTTTAGAAAAAGATTCTAAGATATATTCAAACGTCTATATTTGTAAAATCATTATTGACAATAATTCATCAACTTTATTCATCAAATTTTAGAACTAGAACTCTTTATAAGTATTAATTTTGGTCAAATAAATCAAAATTTCTATCGAAATTGATTACTTGCTTGATTTTTATCTCAATTAATTCATACGAATTTAATGATTTAATATCTGTATCAATATGGTTAAATATTATAAAAGGAAAAAATATAGATTAATTTTAAAAAGATTAAAATAAGATTACGTAAATGCTTGACATTCTTTAATATTTATAGAATAAAATATAACAATTATGAGAATCCTAATCTTGACTTTAATTCTTTAATTATGCAATTGTGAATAATTTATGCAAATTGACATTGGTTATTAACCATGGGAATAGAATTTCATACAAACAAAAATAAATCAAACCTTATTATTTAAGGTAAACAAGGCAAAGTAACTACGATATGTTTTGATCGAATTATTTGTCATTACAAGAAAACAATAAGCCAATATACTATTATTGTAATCTTATTAAGAGGCTCCTTGCTTTGAAAACAATTCATCAAAAAAATAAATTAGATATGAGAATGCAGACATTTATGGGTATTTAATGAGAATATAAAAATAGAAAATAGTAATTAAAAAAATATCACTATATTGTACTAGATTAAGAAAATAAGACTGAATTTAGTTAATTCTTAGTGATATTGACTAATCAAACTACTAAATATAAATTAATTATTTAGAATTTGTCTTAAATGCCATGTCCTAATAATTGTAATAATAATGGAATTTGTAAAGTATAAATATAATTAAAAAATAGAATGGTGTTTGTCTATGTAATTCTGGATATTTAGATGATGATTGTTCATAAAAAGGATTATAAATTATTCCATTTTAAAAGTTTCAATAAAAAAATGATAATGAAATGCTTTAATACATATATATGAGTTTCAATTATACTATTGGTTTCAATATGCTTATTAAATTTTCTAAAAAATGGGAGAATATAACTGATGTGAGAGTGCAAATCTTAATATCATAAAAATTTAATTTACCCTCTGATTCCAATAATACTTATGATGAAATTATAAACGATAAGAAAATTGCCAAATATAAAATAAAATCAAATATTAATCTTATTGATAATGAATAAATCTAAAATGTTGCAAACTAAACATATTTTTTATTGATAAAAATAATATCTAATAAAAATGCAAAATGTTGTATATAAATTGAGTTTGATGAATATGTTGATGAAGAAGATTAAAAATTGATTAAATTGTTAGTAATATTGAGTATAGCTGTTATTATTTTATCATGTTTTGGGATTATTGCATACCGTTGTTTTCGATAGAGATCAGATAAATAAAATTAAAATAACATATATTCAAATCCAATCCAAGAGGATATATAAAATTATTAAGAGTGTCCTATATGTTTGGATAATTTTGATATTAATTAGTTAACACAATTAGCTAAATTAGATTGTAATCATATATTTCATATATAATGTTTGACACTTTGGAGAACCTATTATACAAATACTATTTATTCAATTTGTCCTTGTTGTAGATAAGTTATGGAATGATAATTTTAAAACTAATATGTTTGATGAGTATTTTTCTATATTACTTATTGGTATAAATTTAAATATTATCTAATTGAAAATCAATATAAGTACATAAACAATAATAATCATCATGGTAAATAGTATTTGTAATGAATCACTAATTCGAAATTATTTATGGACATTTTGGACATAAAAATTAGTTAGATTCATTATTATAAAATTGAGATAGACATTTTTAGTGGAAATTATGATTTTATTAACAAGATTTTAATGAAACAATTTTATTTTTTTTTTTCTAAAGATTTGTTTAACAAATATGACAAATCTCATCATCAGATACTGATTATACTTATGTAAAAGGATTTTAAGATTCTTTTTTTTTTTTATATGAACGCCACACTAAAATGATTATTCCAGTTAGAATTATTATTGTGCCTATAATTGTAGGTATTAACCATACTAATAAATTTTGACGATCTTTTTTCTACATCTAATTAAATGATATTTATAATTAAGTATTAGGGATTTCACAAAAAACTGCAATTATTAATCTAACAGGTAAATTATTCTCATATTTATAAATTCCTGTTTATATATCTTCATTATCATTATCTGTGTCTTCACCCAAAAAATCATCTTCATCATAATCATTAAAACCTTTTGAACTAATTACTTGAGAAAGAGGCATGGTCTTATTAAATTTTCCTTAGAAATCATAAAATCTTTAAGTAGGTAATGAGATAAAAGAAGAAATGATTTCTAAAACACTTATATTTTTTTAGCTATCAGTCTATAAAAATATTTCGAAAGTTTACATAAAATGTTAAATTTAGTTCCTTTGAGTTTTCCTTTTATTGATAATAAAAAAATGTTACTTAATTTGATAAAGTTTGATTTTTCCAAGTCTTAATTTCTAATTCTGTTGCTTTATATGAACAATCTTTTCCTATAAAATTAGATATACAGTAGCATCTTCCTTTAATACATTTCCCATTATTATTGCAATTATTTAAACATTTTGATGTATTAGTACCTGTTAACATTAAATCAAAAGTAATTGTAATATTACTGAGAATTGTAATAAATTTATAAGGAATCATGTTATTAATCAAGAGATAATGGTTTTATTTATTTAGTGCAAAGCTTAAGTAAATATATTGAATTAATACCTGTCATAATCCATATCTTTGAATTATAAGGTTTTATTGATCTCAAATGTTGGAAATTTTCGATTAAATAAAAGAGCTACTTTTGATTAATCATTTGAGGTTTACTGAAATTCTACAATAAGAAATTAGAAGAATTCTCCTTCTATTTATATGGTTGTGTTGTATTTGAATGTTGAATTAAATTATGAAATGGTTTGATTATTTAGTGTAATCGTTGGAGTTGATTATGAAACAGATAAGTAGTATGCTATTGTTTCAAGAAAAAGGATATTGAATATAATAATCTATGATTGTAAGTTCATGGCAATTATGAAATATTAATTATTAACATGTGATCTTCTCATATTTTAATTAAGTGTTGTCTACGATGTAGTAAACTTATGGAAACAAATAAAATATATAGAATAATTATACAATCAGGAAGAAAGACTTTTTTAATATATTTTATAATTAAATACATCCTTAATATCAACTATTCTTATTAATAACCTTAGAAATCTTGTATAAGAGATTAGGAACAATCAATATCACATATTCTATAATAAACAGTGTATTGTATTGAAAAATCAATATATATAATAATAACGAGTTCTTATATATTATATTAATCATAGAAACTATTCAAGTTTATTGAATAAAAATTAACCTTAAGTCGAAAACTAAAGTACTGTATTTTCAATAAAAAAAATAAGTACTTAGATAATTAAAAGTTCAAATAAAAATATATCAGAAAAGTATAAAAAATTTGGTAATCGAAACAATCTATATAGTTGTTGTATAAATAATTAATTAATTAATAAAATATGATAATTATTAAGAAATTATTAAATCTGAATGATTAATGTATATTGTTATTTTTTAGAATAATTAAGAGAATAAAATATTATTTTTTTTGTTTATATCAAGATCATATATAATGAATTTAAATAAGATTATAATAAAATAGTAATTGTATAATATTTAAAGAAAAATGTTATATGTTTATAAAAGTTAATGAAAAAAAAAGAAGTAAATGAATTTGTTTAGATTAATTATATGCAATAATAGGTTGAGATATCATGTTAAATTCAAATATGCTTATATTATTATTGTTATTCTAATTATTTTCAATCAATTTGTCTTAATATTTTACTAAGAAAATCTTTTTCAATAAAATAGTATAATCTAGAAACCTAATTTAATTCATCACTTTTCAAAACAATGAAATAAATTGATAATTAAAAGAGTTATTTTAGATATTGCAAAATTCAAGTAAACTTATTCATTTCTGATTCAATATATATATTTAATTTATCAAAACAAACTCCAATTAGTAGTACACCCAGGAATAAATAATCGACTTGAATAGAAATTAATTGTATATACATCTCACATTCCTCACCCAACCAACCATTAGCACAATAACCTTCCTTACAACAACTCTAAGATAAAATTCCACAAATCGAACCCTTAGAATTGTAACATAACTAAAAAGTAAATAATTAATATTACGGTTCTGCAAGTAGGTCCCCAAATGGACTAAACTGAATATAACAAAAGCAATATTATTATTATTATTTTCATTAAGATTATATTAAAGAAGAATAAATTATTTAAAAAGTGAAAATTAAATAATTAGAGATGAAAGGTACTTAATTGCTTTCTCAAAACAAATAACATTTATGGAATATTTTCAAAAGAGATCATTCAATTGCCATTTTTTTTTGTTTTTAATTAACTATAAATGCCCTAATGATAGTGTAAAATGATTCCTAACTAATATTTACTATTACTGTTTGTATTCTAAATACAATTTTTGCTATTACCACTTAAATGATTGCACTAACTAATAAAACTATCCTATTTAAGAAAATATGTTTATTCATCAGTAAGTTATCTACATTAATAATGATTGTATTACTAGACATATAATTAAAGAGTGCTTTGATTATGCTATTATATTCTTTTGAAGAGAAAGAAACTGATAAAAAGTATTTTCGATATTTTGATATAATTGCAACAAGAGCAATTACATTATTCATCATTATAATTAATTTTGACTTAATAGCAATTATATCAATATCATTCTAATTTTTATTGGAACTAAATAGATTATTTTAAGTTAAAGAAGTATAAAATATTGTTTCAAATTAAAAAAATCCATTAGCATAAAGTTTAATTTCATAATAAGAATAAGATAATTTATGGAAAAATAGAATATAAATGATTCCTGTATCATTTATTATGATTGATTTAAAAACTCAAAAAATAAATTTCAAAAATAAAACAGCTCATCATTTCTTTTCTTTATTTTGTGAAAATGAATAAGAATTTGAAGATTTACTTCTCCATAAATTACAATTTAATTTAGTATAAGATAATATAGATTAAATATGTTAATCATTCTCTTTTTTAAAAATACGATAAAGACTCAGAAGCAAATAAAATCGTTGCTTTTAATAAGATTATTAGAATTGTGGCACTCCAGTTCCATTATCAGGATCATCAGGAATATAATGTGCATCTTCAAGATAAGTTGATTCTTTTGAACATAATGCTCTTAAATTTACTTTATCAGAGATTATTATAAATCTTTCTGAAGGTCTCTTTTAAGAATATATAGTAAATAATTCATTAGAATTACTTTGTCATTAAAATTATTAAGGATTTGTAGAAAATGCTAATACAAATCATACTCAATAAAAGAAATTTTAATTATCTGGTTCTATTTTAACTAATTAATAAAATGAAGAAATAATACTTCTTTTAAATGATATATCAAAACAAAATGAACTATAATAATTAATTTCTTAGGATGAATTCAAATCAAAAGTAACTATATTCATCATTCTTAGATTGTAGAGTCATTTTCACATGAATTAAGAACTCCATTAAATGGAGCAATTAATTTTCTAACTGCCTTTATGTAAGATACTGATAATAGTGAGTAAAATAAAAATAATTATATTGTTCCAGCAATAAATTCACTTAAAATTTAATCATATTTAATTAGTGATATAATTGATTTTACATCTTCAAGTACAAACAATTTAGAACTTTTTATTAAGGAATTTTCAATGAGAGAATTAATTAATGAAATTACTTCCCTATTTGAAATGTAATTTTCTGAAAAAAATCTTGAATTTAGAGTTGATCTAATGGATTGTTGTATAAATTCAATAACTAGTGATTATAGTAAACTAATGTAAATATTAGTTAATTTACTATAAAATTCTATTAAATTCTCAACTGAAGGATTAATTGTCTTGAGAATTTAATCACATACAAAAGATATTCTTAAATTTACAGTTACAGATATGGGATAAGGAGTATCTTAAATAAATATTTCATAAATTTAATTTTATTTAAATAATTTAAAGAATTAAAAAGAGATTCAATTAAATAAAACATGGCATGGATTTGGTTTATTAATTTCTGCTATGTTAGTTTAGAAATTAGGACCATCTGATAAAAGTACAATTAAATTTGAATCTGATGGAATTAATATGGGTTCTAAGGTATCTTTTTTTATTAAGAATTAATAAGTAAAACATAATAGTGTAAAGTAACCTACAATTAGATAAAATACACAAAGGTTTTAGAGTTCTGTTCATTTGAATTCTTCATTTAATAATCTAAATGGTACAATAATTTAAACAACAGATTAAGGATAAGTAATGAAGAATATCCCAAAATAATAAAAAAATAAAATTAGTTCATAAAAATCTAATGATAATTCTATGTTTAGTGAAAGTGTTGTTTTTGATTCATTAGATTAAAAGTTTGGTTTACTTTATCCTGTTTAACCTTCATTAATTACTGATATTATTTGTAGTTCACCTTAAAAAGTGAGACATTTTAATAAGAATGATAATTCATCATAAAGATCTAATAATTCTAAAATATTGAGCATAAAATTTATTAAATAGGCAGAAGAATAGGAGGATGAAGAATTGTTATAAACATATAAAAGAAGAAAGAAATGTTAATGTTAAAGAATTATGTCTGTTGATGATGAAATATTTAATCAAAAATCAATTTAAATGTTATTATGTAAATTGGGATTTGAAGTTATTTTAGTAGAAATATTATTTTATATTTTTAGGCATTTAATGGAC
Source organism: Paramecium primaurelia (assembly GCA_905182975.1). Lineage (NCBI taxonomy): Eukaryota > Ciliophora > Oligohymenophorea > Peniculida > Parameciidae > Paramecium > Paramecium primaurelia. Next base: position 77,192 of record CAJJDM010000142.1, read on the forward strand.
AATAAGCTTGTGTTGATATTTTGAATATTAAGAAATGTGGAAAGAAATGTTCATTATTAACTCTCATTTTGATGGATTATTAGATGCCAATTCTAAATGGTTGTTAAGCTACAGAAAAATTAATTTAGATGATGAATGAGAACATAATCCCAAAAATTCATATTGTTGGTTTAACTGCTTTTACAAATTCAAATGATATTGAGAATTGTTTAAAAGCAGGTATGAGTGATGTACTTCATAAACCACTTAATCTAAAAGAATTTAAAGAAATTCTTACTTTAATTTGATAAACCTTAACCATTTTTATATTAATACTTTATGTTTTTCAAAAAATTAATGATTTTACTGTTAAATTTATATATAATTGCTAAAATAAAAATAAGTTGTCCTTACTTTGATTTAATATATATTATTTTAAATAATATTAATTTTCTTAAGCTATTCGAATCAATAATCATGAACAAGAAACCATCAACTAAAGATACATTTCTTTAGACTAATCTCTTCCTATTAGCAATACAAATAGTATTAAATATTAGTCTAATTAATGAATTGACAGAAATGATAACTAACTTAATTGTTATTATTCTCAAAATTATAGTAGACATCATCATATTCTCATTGTTGTATCTTTTAAAGGATAAAATTACTCATAATATAATGTTGAATATTATATTTGTAAATAGGATACTTGAAATTATTGTAATATCAATAATATAATCACCAAGCGGCATATATTTATCTATTCAGATGTGCTATTCATTAGAGATTAATTATGATCAATATTTAGCAAAAGTAGCTTTGCTGGCTAATATTTTTGGAAAATTAAGTCTAATATTATCAGTATGTTTAATTTAGATTGATGCAATAAGTTTTGTTTGCTCATTAACATTAATATCACTTGATATTCTAAAATTTATTTAATACTAAGAACAGTTTTAGAATAAAAATCATTATTTATAATCATAACTAAATGAATTACAGTCTCCATCTGAATACTCAAAAACAAGTGATAATATTTGGAGAAAGAGAATATAAGATATGAATGTATAAGTGCTAATATTAAGTTATTCAAACTTATGTGTTAAATACATAAATTAATGCTTTATGGAATTGTTTAGATGTGCTTTAGAAGAAGAATTATCGAAAATTATATTATAAGAATTAAATTTTTAGATACCTTAATAATACACTGAGGTTTTTAAAAGTGCCTCACTTTAAATGAAAAGATTAAGAGATAAATAAAGAGATCCCTCTTGTAGAGAATTTAAGAACTTAGAATCGACCAAACAGGTTATTAGTGTATAAACTAAAACTTTAGAGTAAATATTAGAAGAATATAAAAAAGGAGAGTATGATTCTTTAATATAAGCTTCAAGCAATAAGTCTCTTGATATATCTTGTACTCTCAAATTATAGAATTTTAATTCTATTTCTTTAAGTGGATAAATCATTAGTGATAATAAAGAGATTACTATCTTTTTAAATGATATCTCAAAATAAACTGAATTATCATAATAGAAAATCAAGGATGATTTTAAATCAAAAATTATTGAATCATTTTCTCATGAAATGAAAACACCTTTAAATAGTGCTAAAAATCTCATAGAATCAGCAATTACTGAATCAAAAATAGATAATTATATTAAAAACTAATATTTACATCCAGCATTTAATTCATTAAAACTATAATCATATATTATTAATGATATAATTGATTTTTCAAATTATTATGCAAATTCATTATATCTTTAAACTAAAGATTTTACATTCAAAGAATTAATAAATGAAATTAGTGGACTCTTTTAATAATAATTTGAAATGAAGAATATGGGATTAAAAATAGTAATGTTGAAAAATAATTTTTAAACATTTAATACTGACTATAATCGTCTAATATAAATAATAGTGAATTTGTTAGCTAATTCTTTAAAATTCTCATACAGTGGTAATGTAGTAGTTCGATTTAAATCACTTGAATAAAATATATTGAAAATATCTATCAAAGATTAAGGGATTGGTATTGAATAAGAGAAATTAGAGAGAATCTAAAAAACTCTATGTCAATTCTAAGAAACATCTGATTTTATCTTTAATAAAAGTTGGCATGGATTTGGACTTTTAATTTCATCAATTTTATTAACAAAATTATCAACTAATGCAAATAAATAGCATTTATAAATTAAAAGTTAAGGAAAGAGTTTAGGAACCAAAGTTACAATATTAGTAGAAGACTAAAATAGAGGATAATCAGTTATGCTTTCTAGAAAATCAGTTAGATTTGGAACAAAAATAAATTCGTAGAATAAAATATAAATTGGAACTGTTATTGTGACTTCAGTAAAGCCAGTGTCTAATTTTTAAAATAATGATATAGTTACTCCTTAATTTAAAACAATGGAATTATGTACTGATATGTTATCAATTGATAAATCAAGTGATTTCTTACCTTTAAATCATTAAATAAAAGAATTGAGATCATCAGATCCTAAATTAATTAGTAATTTAAATGATTCATAAAGTTCTGATTCAAGTCAAAATATAGATTTCAAATATTTAGGATAATAAAATGATTCACCATCTATATAATAATAATTTAAAGATTTAAAATCAAGTAGAAGTTCAAGATCATAGGTTTTTAGTATTAAATAATTAAAATTTTTGGAGGATTAAGAAAGTTAGTAGAATTTATTGAATTTTGTTTAAAAAAAGAAATGTAATTGTAGAAGGATATTATCAGTTGATGATGAAGTATTCAATTAACATTCATTGTGTATGTTGCTATAAAAATTAGATTTTGAAGTTTTGGTGGTTAGTATTAAATAGTTTATCCTTAGGCTTTCAATGGGTAATAAGCGATAGATAAATTGAACCAATTAAAAAAGTGCTGTGATCATTGTTAATTACTTGATGTAATCTTAATGGATTATCAAATGCCAATATTAAATGGAATAGAAACAACAAAAATTATCTTAGAGATGATATAAACCTAGAAGATTCCTTCCATTAATATTATTGGTTTAACAGCATTCACAAGTGAATCAGATATAGTAAATTGTTTAGATGCAGGGATGACATATGTATTATCCAAGCCTTTAAACTTAAAAGACTTTAAAGAATTATTGTCAAATTTATGAAATGATATTTTTATAATTTTCACTTCAAAATAATTGTACATCCAGCAGCTGTTAATTTTTCTTTTAATTCATTGGCTTTCTCTTTTGGTATTTATTTACCTAAATTGGCTGGTAATTTCTCAACTAAATCTTTGGCTTCTTTCAATCCTAAATTGAGTAATTATCTAAATTGATTTTATTCAAAAATACCTAACTTCTTTAATTATTTTTATTTTCTGAGCTGCATCAATAGCACTCAATTCTATATCATAATTTTTTTTCTTTATTTTACATACATAATTACTTCAGCTTCAACTTTTGGTGCAGCATCTGCTTATTTCTCTTCTTACTTTGGTGTTTCTTTAGTAGCTTATGTTGGGGCTTAATTTCCTATTGATCCTACACCACCGAAAATAGCTTTGAAATCTGGCTAAATAATTTAATATTTATCTTACGACATTCTCTCCAAATAGATCTTTCATGTAAGCTTCAATTTATTCTTTCTCTTTTGGAGGCCAAGTTGGTACTTCATTTTATTTTATTACAGGCCAATTTGAATCAATCTCAAAAATTCCTAGACCTTGAGCCTTGTAGTGATTTTCATTCAATAAGCTCATTAAACATTATAATTCGAAAAGATCTAATTCACAACAAGCATCAGCTATTGCCCTTAATCTTAACTTTTAGTCTTATGTTAATGTTTATTCTAAATATTATTATTGTCTTGAAATTAATTGTTAAATTACTATAATGTTTTCTATTTTGCTATAATTGACCATTCAGCCTATTTTTTAGTAATTTCTTCATGAGCCTAACAAAATCTAAATTGTCTGAATAATCTTATACTTTTTGTTAACATAATTTAATTTTAATTTACAAACTATATATAATCAATCTTCTACATTTTATTTATCAATTATAACTTATAAGCATTAAGCAAATAACTTAAACACCAAGATTGTTAATAAATTTATACAATTATATTATTAGATATTAATAAATTGTAAAACAAAAGAATACAAATAATAATCAAATAGTATAAATATGTAGAAATCTTATTGTTTTAATGAAAATTTATTTTATATTTAATAACAATTATTTTTTAATTTATAGATTAAATATAATAATAAATACAAATCAAAAGCGTTATTATTTGTATAATTAATTTTTATCAGGTCTATTTTAATTACTATTTATCTAGTGTTTCTCCTTTATGTAGAGATAAATAAATAAGAATTAATAATTTATATTTTTGTTATTATCATAAGATTAAGTAAAATAATTATTTGATGATATAAGAGTTTTTAGTTATCTATAAAATTCTAGACTCTATAAAAATTAACTATATAAATTTTTTAAGTTTCAAATTCAGAACTAATAATAGAAATTCATAGTTTGGCTATTTCTCCTTTTATTTTATAATACAACTCTGTTTGATCCATTATGAAATATTAAATTTCCTATTCTTAATCAAATTTATTAAAAAATCATAATGATATAAAAGACATTCCAAAATCATTAAAAAGAATTAAATGTTATATAAAAATCCTATTATTTCACTCCAAAATAATTAGAGTTTCAAATTGATATTAATGGATAGTAAAATATAGATTTTAGATTTACAGAATATTTAAATCTATAAAAATTAGTGTTAGTAAGAAAGAATTTATTATTAGTCTAAGAGAAAGATTAGAAACTACTGTATCATTTAAACCCTAATCAAGATGATATCAATTTAAAATTAAGTTGTTTTTCAAGATGTAAATTATTGGATATTTCTAAAACATAACACAGATTTAATTAAAATTTATAAAAGTAATTATAGATTTAATTATTAGTGTAGTTAGCTTCAAACTCAACAAAACCGTTTAATTGAGCAAACTGTATTATGTGGTTGTTACAATCTAATTGGGATAGAACTTTTTGTAGAACCTATTTAAATATCATTCTTTTAACAATCACCTTATTTGCTCATAAAATCTATACTATTAAATTAGTTTCCATCCTAATATAAATAAAAATAATATTAGTTTTTAAAAAATCAAGAATATGAATAATATACATGAACCACATCTTCTATTTCTAATTTGAAAAATGTATCTTATTATCGTAACAATGATAGATCTATTTATTGATTGAACTTAAAAGTAAATAAGTAAAAAAGATAAATAGTTTAATTATCATAAACTCTATTTTCAAGTACAATAGTATTTAACTATAATTTAATACTATCTTAATTTATCTAATCCACTTATTATTTAAGATAATTGATGTTTATTCTAATTTTATTACAATTTATTCATAAAACACTTAAATTAATCTTCAATATTCATCATATCCATATCATCCATTAATTATTATAGTAATTACTACTTTTAGCAAACTGACTTACATACAACCTCTACAAATAAGTCTTGACAGGCATTCTCATAGTTAGTGTATATAATAAGAGATCCTGAAAATCACTATTATAAGCGATGTAATTAATTAATTTTATGATATATAAATATCAACTTTTGTATTCCTTATAATTGGGACAGATATAACCATCCTATTTACTCAATTCATTTGTGTCATCATAATCATAATAAACTTCTGCACCTGTTTTTTAGAGATTATCCAAGTAAATCAAAGAAGGTATTTCATCAAAGAATAATTTAAAATAATCTTGCATTGGATTCCCATATAAATTAAGTTAAGTAATTTTCATTTCCTTTAAATATTTGATCATTATTTTTGGATCATCAATCTAATTACAAATCAAAGAAATAGATCGCAATTCTGTATATTTCTTTAAATATCCAATTTATTTTGCTTTAATAAGATTACCATCTGCCTGAAATCTAACTAAATGTTTAAAAGATGGAAAATTTGTTAAACTTTATAATCCACATCTATTAATGCCAAAACTATGAACATTTGGAAACTCTTAAAGTTTATCTCTCAATTCAGGTGTAATTTCAGGTATTTCAAGTTCTTCAAGTATAATCTCTTCTACAAACTAAGCATCATATTGATCATAAATTGATTGAAGAATCTTGATAGGGTCTTTAGTATCATTCTCATGGAAATCAGCTTTGACATGTGGGGATTCATGTTTGAAAATTAAAGCTTATTTCATTTAATGAGTAGAGTTTGGTATGGAATGTACATATATAGCATATTATCATTGATTTATTTTGTATGTAATTATGAATTTCATTAGTCTGGATCACTAAATACATTCAATTGAAGATTATGATATTCTTTGTGCATTAGACCGTACAGACTATTCCACTGTTTATAAAGCGTAATATCATAATCATATCATTAAAGACTGGATAAAAAAACAGGACTTATAGTAGCCATAAAAGTCATCAATTTAGTCAATCAGGCAGAATTGGCTTAAGCTGTTTAAACTTATCGTACTAAACCTTTTAGAAATATATGTTTGGTTGATAAGTGTTTTGGACAAGATGGTAAACTCTTTATTGTGATGGAATACTTTGCTGGAGGATCATNTTATCATAAACTCTATTTTCAAGTACAATAGTATTTAACTATAATTTAATACTATCTTAATTTATCTAATCCACTTATTATTTAAGATAATTGATGTTTATTCTAATTTTATTACAATTTATTCATAAAACACTTAAATTAATCTTCAATATTCATCATATCCATATCATCCATTAATTATTATAGTAATTACTACTTTTAGCAAACTGACTTACATACAACCTCTACAAATAAGTCTTGACAGGCATTCTCATAGTTAGTGTATATAATAAGAGATCCTGAAAATCACTATTATAAGCGATGTAATTAATTAATTTTATGATATATAAATATCAACTTTTGTATTCCTTATAATTGGGACAGATATAACCATCCTATTTACTCAATTCATTTGTGTCATCATAATCATAATAAACTTCTGCACCTGTTTTTTAGAGATTATCCAAGTAAATCAAAGAAGGTATTTCATCAAAGAATAATTTAAAATAATCTTGCATTGGATTCCCATATAAATTAAGTTAAGTAATTTTCATTTCCTTTAAATATTTGATCATTATTTTTGGATCATCAATCTAATTACAAATCAAAGAAATAGATCGCAATTCTGTATATTTCTTTAAATATCCAATTTATTTTGCTTTAATAAGATTACCATCTGCCTGAAATCTAACTAAATGTTTAAAAGATGGAAAATTTGTTAAACTTTATAATCCACATCTATTAATGCCAAAACTATGAACATTTGGAAACTCTTAAAGTTTATCTCTCAATTCAGGTGTAATTTCAGGTATTTCAAGTTCTTCAAGTATAATCTCTTCTACAAACTAAGCATCATATTGATCATAAATTGATTGAAGAATCTTGATAGGGTCTTTAGTATCATTCTCATGGAAATCAGCTTTGACATGTGGGGATTCATGTTTGAAAATTAAAGCTTATTTCATTTAATGAGTAGAGTTTGGTATGGAATGTACATATATAGCATATTATCATTGATTTATTTTGTATGTAATTATGAATTTCATTAGTCTGGATCACTAAATACATTCAATTGAAGATTATGATATTCTTTGTGCATTAGACCGTACAGACTATTCCACTGTTTATAAAGCGTAATATCATAATCATATCATTAAAGACTGGATAAAAAAACAGGACTTATAGTAGCCATAAAAGTCATCAATTTAGTCAATCAGGCAGAATTGGCTTAAGCTGTTTAAACTTATCGTACTAAACCTTTTAGAAATATATGTTTGGTTGATAAGTGTTTTGGACAAGATGGTAAACTCTTTATTGTGATGGAATACTTTGCTGGAGGATCATTAAAAGATTTGATTCATTTATTCAAGATCAATAAACAGACTTTAGAGACTCAATATGTACAAGTGATCATAAGAGAACTTTTACTTGGTGTATAGGAGATCCATTAAGAAGGTCTTGTGCATCGACATATTAAATGTGAGTTTTATTATTTTTACCCTAAATCTCTTTTTAGCTGCTAATCTTTTCCTATCCCAAGAAGCCAAGGTTAAACTCTCCTATTTTTCTACCAATAAAGAATTTGCTGATACCATTAATAAATCATAATCACATATCCTCAGTCTCCCTTATTGGATGGCTCCTGAAGTAAAAGAACCTTTTCATTATATATAGACCATTTAATCCTCTTTGACTGATTAGAAAACTGATGTTTGGGCTATTGGTATCACTGCATTTGAATTAATCACTTCCAAGATTCCCTATGAAGATGTCCCTCCATAAAAGGTCATCTTTAAAATAGTCTAACAACCTCCAAAATTAAGTGGAGATTATCCAAATGAAATGATAGATTTTGTACATTAGTGTTTACAACGAGATCCTCGTCTGAGACCAACTGCTGCTTAATTACTTACACATCCATTCATTAAAAATGCCAAGAAAACCTAATTACTTTTTGAATTACTTGAGAGAGCTGGAATGTTAAGTGGAGAATAACAATAAGCAAGTTGTGAAACTCTTAATTACACCCATAATCGAGTTGTCACTTCCCTCAAGTTAGATGCCACAGGAACACCAATACGAGAGGATGACGAAATACTTAAAGAAGAAACTTTGAAGATTAAACGTACTTTTAGGAAGATAGAAAAATATAAGCCCGGATTGGGCAAAATCGTATTGACATTATACCTTTGCAGATATACCATGAAATCATCCAGGTCCTTAAAGCCAAGACCCCATGATGAATACAGCAATCTAATTACGCATTCTCATTAATTATAATAAATGAAAAGCAATAATGAACCTTCTCTCTTCAAATATCGAGTACTATATCTAACACTTATCTTTATCTTCTAGGTCCTTGAACAAAAAAACAAAAAAATCATTCTGGAGGCTGATGAAGATCAATTTAATTCTTTTGCCAATGCTCTCTCCATCATTTAAAGGTTTCATGATGATATCAAGTAATAACTCAATCCTTAGCCCTCCTCAAGAAAAATACGTGGTATTCCATTACATTTATATTTTAATAGTCAATTCTGACTCGGAGAAATCTAACAATGTTTCTCATCCTTATCCCAATCCTGACATTAAGGAAGATCAGGACTTTAGAAGGTATTCAAATAAGCTCTATAATCCTTAGACGCATACCTCATTTCTTCCTTTCTCGTTTCAAAAAGTGGGCCAAAATGATGGAGCAAGATGCTGCTTATAAATATCTACAGAATGTATAAGAATCTAAAGTAATTTAAAATTTACAATTATTTAGACATCCAAACAATAACGATTTGAATTAGGTGACTTATAGAGATGCTTTCAAGTTTAAGTTAACGAACCCAAAGAGTCTAAGCTTTGCAAGAATTTACTCAAAGACCTTTTTATTTCTTTCCTCTAAAATGAAGCCACACTATAAATTATTCATTACAACAAAATAAGTTCAATCGAATAAAAAGTACAATGTGGAATTTTTATAATTAGCATAAATACATTGCAGAAATTAAAAATATGATTTAAGAAATGTATGAACTAAAACCTTTTGATTCTTATCTCTCTTCTGAAAAAATTAAAGGCAAGAAAACAATAAATAATAATAATATATGTTAATCACCAATTCAAGAAAAATAAGAGGAATAAAGAGATGATTTTTAGATTCCTTAAATCTAAGAAAAATATTCAAATGAAAGTTTTAAAAAATACAATTAAGCTCCCTCCCTTGTAAAAATGAATAGTTTCTAATGACTAATGACTCTATGTTAATTTTTACATTTTATTATAAAAAAATAAGAATAAAATTCTACATGTTTGGAATATATAATTATTATATAAAATGTCAAACAATTTTAATTTATTTTTTTAATTTATTTATTAATTTTTATGAATATTATAAAATATATTGTTAAAATATTAAATTTTTAATTAATGAATTAAAATTATTGCATTTAATTATCTATCAATTATTTTAGTAAGAAATTTGAGATTCTCCATTTATCGATACAGAAAAGAATTACTAACCCATCATATTCTCTCAACAATATAAGATTAATGAAAGATTTCTACAATTACATAATATTATCTATATAAATGAGATTTAAATTAATTAATCTTCTATGCTTAGTTTATTAATTCAAGTTAAAAGTAGGATCAAATTGATTTTAAATTCATAATGCCTCTTAATTAAATTTATAAATAACTTATTTTCTTATGCCTCTTATTGAATTCAATATAGAAATCACTCTAAATTATGGATAGGCTATATATCTAGCAAATTCTTAATGTGACTGGGTAGTTGATAAAATGTGTCGTATGATTTGTGCTAAAGTAAAATATTTCAGTAAAAGTTTTAGGATTCTCTCTGGTAATTATCAATTGATGTAAATCAAAATCCTTTTGAATATAAATATGTAATTGGAGACTACTTTCTTTAAACTCATAGTGTTATTTAATGGGAGAAGGGTCCAAATCGCATTTTAAATTGGAAGGATGATAAATCCATTATTATAAGTATAAAATATATGTTATCATAGAAAATAAATGGGAATAAAGAAAAATTTCAATAATTTTGAAAGCAGATTCCAAGACTTCTGTGGCTATCCTAATGAGCAATTATAATTAAATTCAAAAAAGATTAAAAAAAAATAAAGATATTAATAATAACTCGAAAGTCTTTTACACTAATATATATATAGATGTAAATAAAATCGCTTAAGGAATAGAAATTCAATATTACCTTCTAATTTAAAAGAAAAGTATAAAAATACAATATAATTTTAAGATCCAAGCGAACTCATAAGTAAACCTGTTAATTTGAGTCTCTCTGATTAATATTGCTTTCATTTGAATGAACTTGAATTCTCTAAACTTTCATTATGAGAATTATATTATTTATTATTAATAAATATTTATAAATAATAAATATTATTTATGCAAAGTAATTATGAAAAAAAATAGTGTTTATATAAAAATATGATTAAAATTATCTTATTGATATCAAGTCTTTTTATTTTGAATAGCTACTAGGCTTCTTAATAAATTGGAGCATTTTTTACAGAGACTACATTTTCATCAAGTCAAGGTATATTAATAAATAATTTAAAAAAGGATGGGGAATAATTGGATCATCAGCTATTTATGATACACAAATGGGTAAATCAGTTTTTGGAGGAAAAAACGGTTTTGCAGTTGGAACAACTATTTACAAATTATTGGAGATTCCTTAACCTCATCATACTATAAGAATGAAACTCAGAATATGGGCGTAAGATTAGTTAAAAAATAAAATAGGATAAATAAATGGGAAAGTGAATATATTATCGTTAAGGCTGATGGAGTAGTAGTAAATAAATAATTAGTTCATTCTGGCTTGACTAACAATTTTGCTTAATTTTTATTTTAAGAAATCTTTTTTTTTCATTCAGCTCCATCTGTTATAATAGAAATTACATCTACTTTGGATGAAGCAAATAACAATGTATTTTTAATGTTTTAATTATTAGGAATCATGGGGAGTAAGAGATATTGATATATAAGCAATCACATGTCCAGTTGGATGTGATTTATGTAGTTACTCAGATACATTGGATACATGTCCAAAATATTTATTGTAAACCTCTAATTTTGCTACAAGTACATTTACAACAAATCAAGGATGGGTTGTATAAGATTCTGTTGTATAATAATTGTTTTGTGATAGTAATCAATTGAATTAATAACATAGAGATTTTAATGTTTGGTTATTTTCCAACAGGTGTTTCTATCTTTAAGAAATTTTATTTGCCTACTACATTTTATAAAGTAAAAGTTAAATTTCAATTTTGGAAAATTGATGCTATTAGCACTTCTATTTCTCATGCTCTTTATGCAAATGGTGATAATATATGGAACTTTGACTAAACTAAAACTAAAACATTAAATATATGTTCACTTGGATCAAATGAAGAATATGTTAATGTTGATGTTGAATTTGAATCTAATTCACAATTAATAACATTTTAATTTTATTCTGATTCAGTTGCAGGTGAATATTATGGAATAAGAGATTTTTATATATATGCTTTACTTTGTGAAGATTAAACAATGTTGTGTATAAATAGTCCAACAGAAATTGTTACAAATCCTGATATATTAGACTTTTAATAAAGTGTTTCCCATTTAGTAACTTCTTTTTCAAGTAGTCTTCCATCTGAATGGTCATCTTATTAATCATTCTCTGCAACACCTAGAATCTCTGTACCTAAATGTACAGAAGCATCAGTTCCCATTTAATATATGGCTTTGTATGATACATTGTATAAAGATTTTACTTTAAATATTCATAAGACACTTAAAATGATATTTTATATGTATTCTCAATCTAAATAAAATGATGTCCTTTTATATGTAGATGACAATCTAGCAGATACAATTTAAATTGGATATAGTTCAAATGATGTTAATTGTGCAGGATCTGCCTCAGGTGATAAGTATGAAGAATACACTCTTTATGCAGTAGAAGTGGATCATACTTCATTATTAACTCGAATCACATTTAAAGGACGTACTTATACTGGTGGAAATTTCTTATAAGGATTTAATAAATTTGAAATATACACAGGTAATTGTGATTGTGAAATTTGTACTGATTCAGGCACATGTGCAACAGTCTATTCTTTAGTTGATATTGATTTTGCTTAAGATACTCTTACAGACAATGAAAAATGGCAACTTATAACATATAGTATCTAAGCTACAACTTGTAATACTAAGGAAATCTTAGGAGGTTATAATGTGATTAGTAAAGTTTAACAAGTTAGAGCCTTGTATAAATCATTACCAACGCATTTGTCATTGAGAATTCAGATGAATATATATTTCCTTAGTAATTGGGCAAACACAGAATATCTAGTTATCACTCTTGATAATGTAGAAGTTTGGAGACAGAAAGTTCTTTAAACAAATTATGCATCCCAACTTTGTTCTGCTGGTGGGGCTACTTATTAAGTTGTAGAGATAGATTTATATGTAAGTCATGCTTAATCTGAATTTACTTTAATATTTAATATTGAATCAGGAAGTGGAGATGGTATTTAATAATAATTTATTAATAGAATATTGGGGAGTAAGAGATTTTATAGTTTCAACATCAAATTAAATCATAAGTTGAATTATAAATAATAGAATTAATTTATAATATCAATTATATAATATAATATTCTCTTTTAAACTTACATTAATATCTTAGATCATATTCTTTATTGATCAATTCTAAAATAGAAATAATAATATATAGTATTATTTAAATATATATTATAAATCATAGTATATGGTCATAGTCAAATGTATTATAATATAAATATACTATAAATAAAGAAATTTGAAATAAGTATTTCTAATAATAATTATTTAAAAAAAGACTCAATAATAATAAACAAATATTTTATATAAATGAAATCCAAGATATATTTAACATCAGCATTATAAATAATAATTTATAAGTTTAATTAATATACTCTTTATTTAATTTTTTTAATTGAGATAATTATTTATTTTAATATCATTTCAAATTTAATTAAAAAAATAAAAATATAGGCAAACCGAGTATCGATCTCGGGACCTCTGCAGTGTAAATGCAGCGCGATAACCATCTACGCCATTTGCCTTAACTCAAAACTTAAACTATAAATGAATAATTATAAGCTCTTGATAATCATATTCTATAGAAAATCTAAATTACTTATTTAGATTATTATTTAATAATTTATATTATTAACTTAAAAATTAAGAACAATACTATATTATATAATAATTAGATAATTAAATTTTATATGAATATTCTAAAGTTAATGTGTAAATTAAAGAATTACAAATAATTAGATTTTAATATAAGAATGAAAAGATATTATTATAAATAAGAATTTCAGATTAAATTCCAATTAAGAACTTCGTCTTCTTCTTCCTTTATTGATCTAAGTTTGTGGATTTCTTACATTATAGTTCTAATTTTAGTGACAGAAGATATTGTTTAGTTATAAAAGTAATCTAGAATCCATTATATTTCAGTTCTTTTAATATTATCACATAACCAATCAGTATATAATCCAAGTATACTTTACATTATGGAATCAATATTTGGATCTTTAGAACAAAAATAACATATAGCTCTACTTAAATTCTTACAATTTTTAAATAAAACTTCATATTTCCCTTTTTTAAACATATTTATGCTTTTCCAACATACTAAAACAATTCCTATAAATTTATGGATTTATGAAAAATCTAAATCACCTATTTCTTCAGATGTCAAAATATCTAATTAACGATTCCATTCTCTTTCTTTATTAAGATATTAAGCAAACTTTTTATCGTAATCATATATTTACATATCTACATAATAATCTCCTTTATTCTATTTCAATTCTAGAGTTACTAAATGATTGATTGTTTAAAGTAAAATATATTCATGTCTTACAGCAACTCCTCCTATAATCCATGAAAGTGGAGTTAAAATTCCTGATGGAAAACATTTAAATAAAGATTAACAATTTCTTTCAACTTTGATTATTTTTTCTTTCAATATCATCTGATATTTCAAATTGTTTTAATCAATTTATTGACGTTCATAAAATATAACCATTTAATCAATTCCATAAGGTACTCTCTCCATAAGTTGTAATATTGTTGAATCAGCAGATTTTATGTTTGCAAAGAAATACATAAAGCAAAAAGCAATTATAAAGAATAGTAATGGTAACTTGTTAAAAATTAATTTTTTGATCATGATCCAAAGGGAAGAGAAAATAATTTGTAAGATCCTTAAAAATTTGTTTTTTTCCATATAAATTGTTAATTAATTAAGTTCTAAAAGAAGTAGAAATTTATAATTATAATGATTCTGATAAAATATAACATTCTTTAGTAAAAAATCTATAGAACTCTTAAAAATAACAGATATTTAATATATTAAATATCATAGTGTTTAATATTATTTTTTTTAATGTATAATTCATTTTGCGATGAAATTAGTAAAAGACCTTCCATTTGGGTTGAAAGAACAACAATCACTAAGAGTGCAACTGCAGCAGCAGGTAGTGGAGATTTACATGCATATAGAAGATTTAAAAGGGCTGAAACTTTAAGGTAAAGAGAAGAGGAAGAAATCAATTATGAAGTATATAAAAAAATTAATTATTATAGAGATTAGAACATGAAGAATTTCAATAAACAAGAGAGGAGAAATTTATGCAAAGTCAAGAAATTACAAATAAGAAACATAATAAAAGAGTATAAGAAAAATTAAAATTGAAAATGAAAAAATAATTAAAAAAAGTAGAAAGAGAAGCATTATAATTAAATAAATTTGAGAATGATGGATCTTTTCTTGAAAAATTTTTATAATAATAATAATAAAATAAATAATAATAAAACTAAGAAAATTAAGAAAATTAAGAAAAAGAAAAAGAATGCATAAAAAAGGATGAAGAAAAAAAAGTACAATAATCATAAAATTCTGATGATGAATGATAATATAATATTAAAATCTAAATTACAAATCTTCTTATTGATAAATAACATATAGACGATATATAATTATTTACTTAGATTTCTAATTCAATCATTTGATTTTATAATAATTTCCATTTTGTTTCTAAATATTAATATATTATCGGTTAAATTATATCTATAATAGATTTTTATTCATTTTAAAGAGAGATAAAATTATGTGTACTCTCAATTAAAATTTCCATTTAATGTACTTTTTTATCAATCTTTATTTTTATTTAAAAAATAATAGAATCCTTTTTTTCAGAACATAAATTTGCAAACTATTCTATTTTTATATTCATAAATCATATATGATTATTAAAAATTTATATTCTAAACAATTAATTTATTTAATGATCATAACCATAATTTTTAAACAAATTATTTCATTAATTTATTTAATTTATTATTTAATGATGAAAACAAGCACTGGGTTATGATCTTATGATTATACTCCTACATTCACCTGAATGGATATTAAAATTATTATTAAATGATGACAAAGTAACGGGCGGACTTAGTTTAGTCATGCTGATTTGTTAAGTGTGAACAATCTCTGATCATTTTTTTTAATTATATACTTATATTATATATATATATAATATACAATAATGCTCAATTGACTGGCTTTATCTAATAATATTAAGCTAGAATAATACTCTAAAATGGAGGCTGATTAAAGAAAATACAAAGCATTTTAAATCTTATACCAAGTAGAAAAACACTCTCAACCCATCAGGATCTTAGCTATTTTGTACATCTTATATTGATCCTAATTTAGATGTAGTAAATGAAATATGATTGTTTCCTAATTTAATTTCTAATTCTTATCTCCCTATTTTATCAGGTGCAGGCCATTTAGAATCATTTTCTCTGAAATTTTTATTGCATTATCATACTTTATAATTTCTGAATCTTCAATGATACGTTTAATCTCTACTATTACTGCTTCTGAAACATAACATTCCTTTCTAATTAAAACATCTTATTTATAATTTGAGTTGTTTGCATATCTCAATCGACCATCATTTCTAAATTCAAATTCAAGAAATTCATGTCCATAAACACCCTTATGTCCCACACTAAAGTAAATATTAAATTATACTAATATCTGAGATAAAACTCTTCATTTGAATTAACTTGCATAATATAAAATTATTATATATTAATTTATTACCATTCACTCAAGTTAATATGATTGATTTCAGATAATAAAATTAAAATTATTTCTGTGAATCATAAATCTAAATGTAAAAATTAGTATATGATACTAATAATTAATATCAGAATAGGAATTAAATTTAATAAAGAAAAAAAGAGTAGTTCATAAATTGATAAAATATCAGTCCATCTTATTTACATATTGAAATTGAAAATTATCAATTTTAATCATTATAATATAGTTTAAGTAATAAATTTAAATATTACAATTTATTATGATAAAATTCAATGATACTTTATATCTAATTTTTATTAATCTACATAATTATGTATAACTATATTTATATATGGGTTTTCATTACAAAGTAGATCATAAATTATAAATTCATTATAGAATTAAAATTGTTATTTATAATTACCCTATTCTAAATTAAAAACTTAAAGAACATAAATATTATACTAATAATAATTACTGCATTTTAATCATAAATTATAGTATCTTGACAATGACAAAATATATAATAATCATATCTAAAATAAGCTCTATTATTTTATACTCATTTAATAGTGTAAAAATTATATATCATTCCTTTATGCTCTGAAATTTATCAAATAAAATGAATAGATTATTATTGATTATTTCTTTTATAATATTTTTATATATATATATATAATAATCTTTAAGGTTGATAATCAACCTTATTTGGCGGGTACTTAACCGATTGCCGGCTATTATGGTTATGAATTGTTTGTAGTTTATCCAGGAGCACCATCTGTTTTCTAAATCAGATTCCAATCATAAATATAGTCCATCTCAAATCCACTCTTTGTAAATAAGTCCTTTAATAAAGTTCTTAAGTAACTGTAATCTGGTTTTTCATCAAATCTCAGATTTCTTACATATGTTAAGTAAGTAGCTAATTCTTATGGAAATCCTTTGCATAATGTTTCTATTGATGTTGAAATCTTCTTCTCCATAATCTTTTCATATTTATCTTTTTTGTTAGAAGCCTTAAGATTTTACCATGGGAGAGATCCTCTTAAAAAGTACATCATAACATAGCCTAATGATTCAAGATCATCTCTTCTTCCCTAAAGTTTAAATGCATTTTTTACTTGTTCTATGCCAAGATGAGTATTGATTGAAGCATAACGGGCTGTTCCTGTTAAATTCTTGCCCTCTTTATAGGGTATGTGTTTTCCATCTTTTTATATATATCTCTTTGCTAATCCGAAATCGATAATATACACCTTATGAGCTCTATTTAAATTTAAATATATTTTACCTTTTGCCTGTTCCAATTAGAAAGTTGTCTGGTTTAATATCTCTATGTAAAAAGTGTCTTGAATGAACATATTCAATTCTTTAAATCATTTGATCAGCTAACATTAATACTGACTTTAGTGAAAACTTTCTGCCGCATAAATTGAAAAGATCTTCTAAAGATGGCCCTAAAAGATCCATAACCATGATATTGTATTCACCTTAAATATACTAAAATTAAATACCTTCTGTTGCACAATAGTAAACATTTGGAATTCCTTTATCAATAACTGAGGGTTCTTGTAGCAAGTATTAGTATAATTTTCCTTCATAAAACAGTTATGGATGCTTAGTGTTTACAGGCTCAAGTTTAACTGCCACCTCCATGTTTGTTTTTAGATTGATTCCATGAAATATTTCTCCAAAAGCACCTGAACCCAATTTCTTTGTTAATTTAAACGATCTTCCTATCTTTACGTCCATCTGAATTTTGATAAAGATTTTTAAAAATTCAAAAAAATAATATAATGGAATGATAATTATAAAGTTGTTTAAGTAATAAATAAAAAAATAAGTTGATTTAAACATACTAATATCTTTATAATTTATTAGACAATAAGTATTTAATAAAAAATTGACTATTTCCTTCAAATATTTAGATCAATATTATTTTAAAATATTCTTATATAGATATCAGTCCTGACCTATGTCTGCACCAAAAGAATCATTGTCTTCTTCTAAATCAAAAGTTTTTATAATTTTCTCCTTTTTAGCACTCTATTTATTGTTTTTTGCTTAACCCTTCCCATTTGGTTATTTCCCTGTTTGTGATTAATATAACTCCTGCTCTTAAGAGTATCTATTTCTATCTTATTCTGCTTAAACATGATATTGCTATTTATTTTTTAGTTGAGATACCTATTGGATTTCCTTTGGCAAATCTTTCCATTCACTAGCTATCAATTTTGTGATCTCTTAAAATTGTAAATCTAGCTTTACATTTAATAAAGACTTGGATATTATGATTAAAATCTCTCCTTCTTGTCCTAAAAGTAAAAAATGAAGGCTGATTTTGGCATTTTAGGAGCAAGAGGATCTTTTTGTTTTTTTTTTTGTTTTTTTGCTTTTGTGACTTATTGTTTTGGTTGTTCCTCTGGTTCTGGACTTGGAGTCAAAAATGAATCAATTAAAGCCTTCAATTAAAGTAGAAAATTTTAGAACTTGCCCTGGTCTTTTTTCTATTTATGTTAATTTTCATTATTACATCTAACATCTCTCAATTAAGATTTTGTGTAAAATAAAATATATATAGCTTATTATTTTAGAACAACTTTTATGAAAAATACATATCAAAATAATTAACATCGTTATTGATTCAATAAATTTTGCCAATTTTATTTCCATTTAAACGAATCTCATTTGCATTATTGACCATAGAGAATTAGTATAAACCAAAAAACAATATTATTTTATTAAAACATAGTTTTACTGCTCTCTATTTATTTCTTAATTTATTGAATAATAACAAAAACATATATCTAAATTTTCACTCTTTTTTTTGGAGAGATAAAAAAATATAAGTATATCTCATATAAGATTTAAATAGAATTAAAGTACTTTGATTATCTCATTTTATATAGATATTTTTAAATAAGAAAAATATAATATCATATTAATTGCTTAAACTATTAACGCAAAGATTAAAATCTTCACAAAATATGGGTGATAGCAATAAATAAACAATTTATTATTATTATTAGATAAAATTATGTAATTTCCTAGTATATTTAAATATAGTATATTATGATATAAATATTAATAGATTCTAAATATTATTTATGTATAAATAAAAAATTTAAATATAAAATACTAATAAATGCATAATTATCATGAATCAGAATATGAAAGTTAGAAATCTCTAATTCCCCAATTAATTGATATAGAATCAATTGATAATATTAAAAATAGATAAGTATTAGAATGATCAATAAAATCATCAAAATTATAAGCTTTACTTAATGTTGCAGTTTCACAATATTAATCATTTATCAATTATAAATTTTTTGTAATTTAATTTTCATTTTAATCTAAAGAATAATTAATTTAAATAATATCTTCAGTAATTGTTGTATAAGTAAGTATTATAATGAATTATATTCTAATTTTAGAATGTGATGGTAAATTCTTAATAATTTTTCTAAATTTAGAAGGTTATCCTAATATATTATTACTAATTATATAATTTTTATTTTTGCATATTTCAATTGTTTAAACTTTTTATGTTATAATCCATGCAAAATTAATCCAATCATTAATTAAAAATCTAACTTATTTTAATTCTTATATATAAATTATTGAATCTTATTTAATAATAATATCTCTAATTCCCCAATATCCTTATGATGTTGTTGGTTAATTAGTATAAATTTAAATAATACTTTTTTTTTAAGTATGTTAAATTATAGGTGTTGATATTTTAACAATTAAATCATAATTTTCATAAATTCCACATAATGGAGTTGCTTTTGTTGTATCTATAATAGGTTCTAAGACAGTTTAATATACAATTTGATCATCAACTACAACATATAATATATCATTATTAAAATTATCAATTTAATAAAACTTAAATGAAATTTAAATTGTTTAGTGATCTTCTAATGTAATAATTCTTTAAATATAATGATCACCACCTAATTATAAAAAACCTCCAAAAATTGATACACCATTGCAATAATTTGGTGATTTAGGTTGTATTGGAGTTATCATTTACCATTCTTATGTATCTGTAAATAAGGGTTCTGTAAAATAACTTACAAAATTTTGAAATTCTGGGTATTTTTACCTTAAACATTAATTTGCCCTTGGACCAAAGCATGATTCAGTACAATCTGGATGGCATTTTTAAATATAAACTTCAAAGTCTCTGATAGTCCACTTTAACTTTTAAAAGAAAATCCTACCTTAAGTGAAAATTCTTAATTTCACTATTGTATTTTAATGAAAGTCCTCATAAATGACTTATGTTATGTAATCCCCCAAACTTGAAGGATTGTGATGTTTGCATAAATAAGAAGTTCTATGATATGTAAAAAAAGGTATTTCTTTAACAGTTACATCATTTAATTCAAGTGACCAATATGCAGCGGAAAAGAAATCTGCTCCTAGTAATAGTTGCTTATATTAAATTAATATTTTATGGTGAGGTACTAGATATAGGGTCTTTTCAAAAGCTTCAGTTGGTAAAATTATTCCTATTAGATTTAGAGCTTTATCATCTAGAATATAAAATAACTATGTACCTCGACAATACTCCATCTTATATAATGTCTAGTCGTTTTAAATGATTGCCCAACCATCATTCAATGAGTTTGAGTCATGCAAAGAATGATGATTTTGAAACCAAAAATTACAATGGTTTTAATTTGAATCCAAAGTTTAACAATATAAACATCCATCAGGACATTTTCTATAATACAAATGAAATTCTCGAAATCCAAAAGTCATATCCTCATATATTTTACAGATAATTTACTTAATAATAACCAACTCCTTCAAAATGGAATTCAATTATAACACTAGATGATGACGAAATAAAAAATATTTCGCTACTATATATTTTTTAATTATTATCTTGATCAAGTTCTCTTTGAAATCTTGTAACTAACTTTCCATCTATTCTGATATGAATTATACCAAGGCCACCTAAACCAAAATTTTGCCTAAGTTTTATTCAAATTATACATTAATGTTTTCGCTTTAATTATCAAAGATGAATGTGGGGGAATATTTTCAAAAATTTTGTACATTCCGTTAAGATAGCTCCTCATACTCACACCAACTATTGAATACAAGCCTGCATAATCATCATCTTCACTAGTTAAAGAGCCATAACCAGGCTTAAGCGGACTTTAAGGGTATAAACTCCAATCTGCTTAAATAATGATGTTTTACTTTCTAAACTAGTGAATTTTTTATCTGTAAATGAAGTAGAAAACAAAACAATCTACTGACTAGCAACTAGTGTAACAATTATTAACTTAACTATTAATTAATTCATATAATAAGGTTAAATAACTATAAAATTTATTAAATTTAACCGAAAAAACAGACTTTTTTTTTAAATTAATTAGAAGATTTTTTTAAATCACTATATCCCTGTAGATATAACGAAAACTGAAATATTAATATAGAGTTCAATCGAAATCTTTATATTTTAATGATTAAAATATATATCAAATTAACATTATAACTAATCAAATTTAGAAAAGATTTTTATGAATTTTTAATAAATATTATTTCAAATTAATTCAATTCTATTTTGAATGGCTAGTAATGATATAGCAAAGATAATTTAACAGTATCTTATAAAAATTCTAAGATATAAAGTAATGGTACGATTTTACTTTTGTCATTTGCGTATAGCATATAATATTCCTTAAAATTCTTTTTTTTTAATTACTGATTATGATACTAGATATTAAGGAGGAGGAATCTAGAGATAAAACAGTATTAATGCTATTGCTTATAAAACATCTTCAATTCTTATCTAAATTAAGACATAGGCGTAAATTCTAAAATCATCCAGATAATTCGAATCATTAGAAACAATTTTCAACACTACAAAACTCTCAAGATATTAAAAATAAAACAAAAGAGTATTTTTTATTAATTCAATTCCAATTATAAAACAATTACATATAAAAAAAAATAAATAATCCTTAAAATTTGCGTTTTCAATCAAAAAATCTTATAATCAGGATGAAAATAAAAAAAACTATAAATTTTAATAGATTTAAATCTATTTTTAAATTTATTAATGAAGACTAATTGAAGTATTTAGTATTTATTAAGTATTGTACTTTGGTTAAGCTTCTAAACTAATAAAATAAAATTTAATTTTAATGAATTTGCGTATTTTGCAAATATTTTTTGTTATATATGTAGCTCAATCTAGCTATCTTAGTTTTTTTATGAGCAATCCTTTACAAAATACAAATAATATCCCAAACACTGAAGGTTAAAATTTTAAAATTATATTAAGGTTGGAATTATAAATGTGAGACACCTTCTGGGCCTCTTCCTGTTGGTTAAATATATTTTGGCCTCAATTGTTTCTATGGTAGCAAAACTGTAGAAGGAGGGTATATTATGATATATGATCTACCTCCTCACTATTAAGTTAGGGTGGCATTCAAATATAAATCGTAAATTATGTATTGAATAACTAGCTGGTTGATCTTGAAATCAATTAATTACGAATAAGAATCCTATCTTTTTGCTGATGGAAAGGTTATTTTTTAGTATTGAAAATATCTTATTTTAGTGAGACAAATAACTTTTTTTTTTTCTATTCTGGTGCATTTTCAGGTGAGTTTTCCCATACATCAGAGACCCTCCTACTAGAATTTTTGTAATTGGGAGATATTCCAGCAGTATTAATGTCTCATTCTAATTAGATGTCAACTTCTGGATTTAGAGAATTAACCATTGATTTGGTATTATGTCCATCTGGTTGCTAAAGCTGTAATTCGAACATTCTTGCTTCCTGTATAATTTGGTCTGTGATTGATTATAAAATGAAAGCTAAAGACTTATATAATTTCAATAATGATGGTTGGAAACCACTTGGAGAAAAACCAGCAAATATTTATAAATGTGGAAGTAGAATTATTTATAAGAATAGGGGAAACATAGTTTTATTTTTTTGGATTTTTTGATAAGACAACTAAATTAGAAAAAACTGTCTTCCTGTAACCCCATTATGCAATATAGATCTAATTTCTAATAATATACATAAATTTTAATCGATAAACTAAACCAACAACTACTATTTTATTTAATGATTTAACTGTTTATGAAATTGTTGAACTTCTTGATGTTTTACAGTTGATGATTTGTAACTACATACCTTCAGAATAAATGTCATCACCTACAGGTGATTAAGTGACCAGAGTTAATTTTTAAAGAGCTCATAATCAACCTATTTTAAAAATAACAATTGCATAATAATAAGCATCAGACATAAACACACCTTGGGGAATAAGGGATTTTAGAATATTATTGAAAAAATGCCATTCTAGCTGCTTATATAGTTGTTCAGGTCCTTTAATATCTGATTGCTTTAGTGCAAATAGCATATTAATGTAATTTGTTAGTTTCTTCACTGATTCATAACTTATTTCGTTTGATGGATGGAATTAAATATCTGTTTACACCGATAACAAAATTTGCAATGGTTAGTAAATTATAGGAGGAGTGTAGGATATATCTATTTAAAAATTATCTTATACTATTTTTAACCTACCCCAACATAGTTAAATTTTTATTTAATTTTTATTTTATTAAATAGATTCATTTCAAAACAACGAAAAATTATATGTTGATGTAGATGATGTCATAGTTTATGAATAATAGTTAGTTTATATTAATGATTTATCTATTGGTTCAAAATTATGCGGAAATACTCAATAACTTGATACTTCCTTTTAAGTTAAAGTCAATTCAATAGACCATGCTTCTAATAATGCTATAATTAAATTTTATGTATTAGGAACAACTACTGTTGGTAATTATATTTACTAATTAGGACGTTGGGGAATTCGAGAACTATAAATCAAAGCTGATATGAAACTAGTGGCCTAATCAATGGTAAAGGATGATAAAACGGTAATATCTTGGCATAGATTTACTGACACCCTATAAATACTGAATTGTTAAAATTTGAATTTTAAACTAATTTATATTCAGAAAAATACAATCCTCCGTAAAAAACTAAAGGATATTCCAAATCATACTAGAATTTTCATTAAATTTGAAGTAGTAGTCGTTTATCAATTCAAATTTAATAATTCTAAATATCTTTACTTGTAAATTGACGGATAAAATGTTTGGAAATAAAATTTTTTATTAACTTCTGAGATAAATATATGTGATAATTCTAATCGAAGCTAAAAATTTATTTTTGAAGCTTTAATAGATCATTAAAGTTCAAATTGCGTTTTAGATTTTATAGCTGATGGAAGTAATAACATTAATTTTATACACCTAGGTGGACCAACAGAATCAATAATTTACTTTGGTATCAGAAATGTTATAATATAATATGAAAAGATTTTGGTTTCTTGAAAATGAATAATATTTATATTAAATTATATTCAAATTTCAATACAAGCTATCGATAGCTTTGTTTATCTTCTTTCAGCCTTTCTATTTTACAATTAGTCTAATTCAGCCAAAGTATTGGGTCTAAATTCTTTAATGAATTCATTAAACGGAGTTCCTAATTCATACTTAATTGAATCAGCTTAATCAACGATCTCTTGCCAATTTTCATATAATTCTTCTCCCATTTTACCATTGCTTTTGATGGTCATTTCAAAAAGCTTTTCAATTTTACTTAAGTAAGTTTCATTTACTCTAATATTCTTAGTAAAACTTGAAAGTGCGTTATATTAATTTTAAGGGGGAAGATCTCTTATTAAATGATGAAATTCAAATTTATTCTTTTCAAGTTCTCTTTATCTTTTTAAGAAATCTTAACTAAATAATGATATAAAGAAAAATACTAATAATTACTGATTCTTTCATATCTAATTGGACTAAAATATTTCAACCATATTTTAAAATTAGTAACTATTTAATAAGAAAGCTCAGTAAATTTATGTTTTTTTTGTTTTATAAAATGAAGCCATGGGTCATCCTTAAGCAGTTTAAACTCTTTATTTTTAAGATTCTTATTAAGCTCTGCAGATAATATCCATGTAAGACATTCAAATACACTTTTTATAGTATTATCTTTCCATTAATTGACTCCAGTGATTTTAAATAACTTTTTTCGAGCTTCTTCTCCTTATGCACGGCACTCTTCTAATTCAGACAAAGTCAATGATTATGCTGAAAAAAAAGTGTCAAAGTACTCATGGCCAACCCAATGATAAGTAGTAGGGAATGTTAAAGCTGCTTGTTCTGTTCTTCTTCTTTCCAACTTTGTTTTTGGTTTTACTTTTCTCCTTTATTCTTTTAATTACATTTCTTATCTTATTTAAACTACTTCTTTAAGTTCATAATTGGGTGTATATTTTCTTACAATATCTTGTATTTTTGTTTTTAAGATTGTTCTCCTATAAATATAAATTAATGATTATTACTCATCATTAAGAATATAATTTTGATTTCCTTCTTCTCTTAACACTTCCTAACTTAAAGGATGCAATTCTTTCATAATTTCTTTGTATTTTTTAGTAAATACTTTTACTTCTTAATGATATTTATCTACCAATATTCCAAAATATTTAATTTATTCACAAATAAGAGTTAAAGACTATTAATTTACCATTTTTGTTAACTTCTCTGCTTTATGTACATCTAAGTATTTTCTTATTAAATTAATTTAGCTATTGATTTTCTCTTCTAAAAATGGAACTAGTCTAACCGCAGATCTTAAGTAACTTAAAAAGGACGAGCAAACAAAAGGCCATAATTGTAGTTTAAAATCTCCACATATTCCTGTGTCACAAATTATCAGATGTTCTTTCTCATCTTGAATGAATTTTTCTTCAATTGCAAAAGCCACGACGCTACCCTATTTATAGATAAAGATCAGTACAAAACTCATTAGTTTCTTTAAACTTTCTGACAAGACTTCCTGATCAAAATTTTAAATTTTGCATTCAAATTAAACACTGTCTTCTTTTGTGTCATTACACACTAAAGTACACAAATACCATATTTTGAAGGCATCAACTAAGGCGACTTCTTTATAAGACTGTAATTTGACTATTCTTAACATTAGGTCATGATATGATACAATCCTTTATCTAAGTTGTTCAGTTAATTTAAGAAGATCTTAGGCAACAATTAAAAGCTAAAGAATAAGAGTATTTGTACTTTATCTAAGTCAGGTAGAGTGGTCAATTTAAGATCAGCCTCTATTTTTTAGAATTCATTTATTCTAGTTGAGGCACTACTTCCCATTATTAATTATATTTATAGATCTAAATATTATTTGTTTGCAATAAATGATATAATTTCTCATAAAACTGCTACAAATTCAAAGAATCCAGTTTTAGTTTTGAAAATATATAAATATATTATGTTATTTTAATTGTTGATTTTGAAACTGTTTGATTGGTTCTAAATTATTTTGGCATAATGAATATTCTATTGCTAATAATACTATATATATAGATAATTTTTATAAAATGAAAAGCTTTTTCAACAATCAAGATTATAACAAGCAATATTATATTATTTTCTTTATAAATATATTGGATGTTATTTTATTTTTAATTACTTAAAATATAATTGAAAATCTGTTTGAATGTTGATTTCTATACAAATTTAGATTGGTTTTGAATATTTTCCAATATATATTATCGTCTAATTTTTTCTAAAGTTTTCTAATAAATATTTATGTTATTTTTAAGATTCAGAAATTTATATTAAATTATTATAAAATCATTAAACCACTGATAAATATCGTTAAACTTTATTGATCCAAAATAAATTATTTGAAGAATAGAAGTTAATTTGATAATTAAATTATCTGAAATTCAAGAGGTAGATAAACTTCCTTAAAATCTAAAACCAGATTTATGTCTATTATTTTCCTATCAAACAATTTAGAAAAAAATTACTTTATATGCAGAGTATATCTTTTAAAAAATATTATATAATAATATCCAAAAACCTTAGCTTTTCATTTAAATTTAGAATAGACAATCTACTAGTGTTTTTTATATAGTATATTATGATATAAATATTAATAGATTCTAAATATTATTTATGTATAAATAAAAAATTTAAATATAAAATACTAATAAATGTATAATTATCATGAATCAGAATATGAAAGTTAGAAATCTCTAATTCCCCAATTAATTGATATAGAATCAATTGATAATATTAAAAATAGATTAGTATTAGAATGATTAATGAAGTCATCAAAATTATAAGCTTTACTTAATGTTGCAGTTTCACAATATTAATCATTTATCAATTATAAATTTTTTGTAATTTAATTTTCATTTTAATCTAAAGAATAATTAATTTAAATAATATCTTCATTAATTGTTGTATAAGTAAGTATTATAATGAATTATATTCTAATTTTAGAATGTAATGGTAAATTCTTAATAATTTTTCTAAATTTAGATGGTTATCCTAATATATTATTACTTATTATATAATTTTTATTTTTGCATATTTCAATTGTTTAAACTTTTT
Source organism: Paramecium primaurelia (assembly GCA_905182975.1). NCBI lineage: Eukaryota > Ciliophora > Oligohymenophorea > Peniculida > Parameciidae > Paramecium > Paramecium primaurelia. Next base: position 105,455 of record CAJJDM010000142.1, read on the forward strand.
ATGTTATAATCCATGCAAAATTAATCCAATCATTAATTAAAAATCTAACTTATTTTAATTCTTATATATAAATTATTGAATCTTATTTAATAATAAAATCTCTAATTCCCCAATATCCTTATGATGTTGTTGGTTAATTAGTATAAATTTAAATAATACTTTTTTTTTAAGTATGTTAAATTATAGGTGTTGATATTTTAACAATTAAATCATAATCCTCATAGATCCCGCATAATATAGTTGCTTTTGATGTATCTATAATAGGTTCTAAGACAGTTTAATATACAATTTGATCATCAACTACAACATATAATATATCATTATTAAAATTATCGATTTAATAAAGCTTAAATGAAATTTAAATTGTTTAGTGATCTTCTAATGTAATAATTCTTTAAATATAATGATCACCACCTAATTGTAAATAACCTCCAAAAATTGATATACCACTACAATAATTTGGTGATTTAGGTTGTATTGGAGTTATCATTTACCATTCTTATGTATCTGTAAATAATGGTTCTGTAAAATAATTTATAAAATTTTGAAATTTTGGGTATTTTTACCTTGAACATTAATTTGCTCTTGGACCAAAACAAGATTCAGTACAATCTGGATGGCATTTCTTAATAAAAATTTCTAAGTTTCTAATTGACCACTTTAACTTTTAAAAGTATGTTCTGCCTTAAGTAAAAATTCTTAATTTCAGTATTGTATTTTAATTAAAATCTTCATACTTTACCTACTAAACGTAGTCTCCCATACTTGAGGGATTTTTATGTTTGCATATCTAGGATGTTTTTAGATAAGTAGCAAATTTAATATCGCTTACAATTACATCATTTAATTCAAAATAGAAATATGAAAATACAATAGAATCTGCTCCTAATAATAGCAATTTGTATAAAATTAACATTTTATAATGAGGTTATAAATATAGTGTTCTTTCAATAGATTCTGTTGGTAAAGCAAATCCTATCAAATTAAGAGCTTTATCATCTAGCTTAATTTTATCATATAAAACCTTGACAATAATCCATTCGATATTATTTCTTGTCTTTAAAACTTATTGTCCAACCTTCATTCAATGAACTTTAATCAAATAATTATCGTTGATCTAAAGACCAAAAATTACAATCATTTGACTAAAGCTCTGAGGTTTAACAAAATGTACATCCAGGAGGACATGTTTTATAATACAGCTCAAATTCTCGAAATCCAAAAGTCAAACTCTAAAAATTATTAATTAATAAATTTACTTAATAATCACCAATGGCTTCAAAATGAAATTCAATTAAAACAGCAGATGATGATGATTAATAAGGTACTGAAAAACTATTTATTTTGTAATTATTAATTAGATCTAACTAGTTCGCAATTTGAATAATTAATAATCCATCTGCTCTAACTCTACATGTACCTGTTCCTCCAAAGCCAAAATTTTACCTGAATATATATTAAATTCTTTAACATTAATGTTTTTGCTTTTATTATTAGTGTAGAATGAGCAGGAATACTTTCATAAATTTTATACATTCCAGCAAGGTAGCTATTCTATTGCACTCCATTCATAGAATACAATCCTGCATAATCATCATCATCAACAGATAATGAGCCAAATCCAGTTTGGAGTAGATTTTTAGGATATAAAGTCCAATCTAATTAGATTGAAAGTTTACTTTCTAAGTTAACAAGTTTTTTATCTGAAAATGAACTTGCAAATAATATTATTTGTTGGCAAACAACACGCATAAAAATTATTGATGTAACAATAAATAGTGTCATTAAAATATTAATATTTTGATGATAAATTATTTTTTGTAAAACGAAGAGTTTTTTTGAAAATTTATTTATTGATTAATTTATTTTCAAATTTTAAAAGCTTTTAAGTTTGAACTATCAAAGCTTAGCTAATATGTAAATTAGAAATTATTCAACAAAATTATTTAATATCCAACTAATTTATTTGGAAAATACTTTGATGATTTTAAGTGGAAATTATTTGAAAGCAATAAAAGATGGAATTTTCACCCCCCTCCCCTATTACAAATTATTAGGTCATTATTTAAATAAGAGCATATATAATGAAAATTTTTCTTTGCTCTTTGAACCAATGAAATTATTGATTTTTTAATGTTCATGAAAGAATCAAAAAAAAAATTTATGGATGTAAAAAAATTTCATATCCAATTTATTTTATCTACAATTCAAAGATTTAAGTTAATTGAGTAAATAAAGTATAAAATTTAGTTCCATTAGTATATTGTTTCATAATAACACAATAAAAATTTAAGCTAGAAAGAATTTAAAAAATCCAGAGAATAAATATATGGAATAAATTATAAAAATTATAGTATTATATATAAACTATTTTTTTATGTATTTTATTAGATATTGTTATAATGCATATATGTTAAAGAACATTTGATAATGCATAGAATATGATTCTATTCTTATATGTTCATTAAATAATAAATTTAATACAGAAGTATTTGATTTATTTTAATTTAATGGAAAAATTAATGAAAAAGTTTACTTGATATTTGAATCTTTGCATTAAGTAATATTCAGAAGAGGCAAAAAAAGTTTTATGTTACATAAAAAAGCCTACTATTTCTAAGATAAAATATATCCTCTTCTTGATTCTTCTAAAAAGATAAGAGACTAAAATAAAAAGGAATATGTTTATATTAATAATTTATTAATTTCAATCACGTTAAAACATTAAATTGTTTTAATAAAATAAAAGTTTTAATATATTTTTAGGTTTATAATATTTAATATTCAAAAAATAATTAAGTTATACTACTTAAAAATTTAGAAAATTGATGCAAGAATTTTTTTATAAATTAATCATTTATAATAATAATATATAATTTATAAAGAATATTTTAATAAAACTAAAATTAATTACTTTATACAAACATATGATGTCTTCACTTATGAGTAATATTCTAATTACTTTTTTGATATTTTAGGACAGCTACATTTATTCATTATAGTAAAATATCATCATAATGAAATTTATTTCTAATAATTATAATTAGATTGTAAGACATAGAGAATGATTGAATGAATTGATTATAAATAACAATCAAAATTTTAATAATTTGTTTAAATTATATGAATACAAGGAATGATCATTAAGATAATGTAAAGTCCTTGTTTTAGGAACATTCTCAAAACTTACCTCCATTCTTTGCTGAAAATATTTTATATTTAGAAATGGAAGTGGAATGTAATAATGTCACAATAGAGGTTGTCAATTAATTGTTAGAATTATATAGAGTAATATTTTAATATTGAATTAGATTGGAGTTGAATATTTTGAATCTATTAAAAGTAATAAATTCTTGGTTTTCAAAAATAAAACTTAATAATTATTGATGAGAGGAAATGTAAATTAATGCATGAATGTTGCATATGAAGAATTAAAACATGAAACAGCTTTAAAGAAATCTAAACATGTTTAAAGTAATGATATTCTTCCTCCTCCTTCTCCAAAAGTCATTATTCCTTAAAAATCTTAAAAATAATAAGAATTAGAAAATCAATTAAAATACATTTAAGAGTAAGATTAAAAATTATAAGTAAATCAACTTTTAGAATTTCATGGTTATGAATCTTAGAGAGTTACAAGAATACATAATAAGTACTAATTTTTAATATAATAGAGCTTTATAAGAATAACAAGATCAAGTGTAATTACGATTACAAAGGAGAAGACAACAATCAGTTAGACTAAAAGGATAAAAAGAATGATCTCTTACTAATTAATAATATCATATATATATTTAGAGTATAAAAATTGGCAAATTGTTATTTTTTATTCATTTCACTACATTTTTTGATTAATTTATATATAATATTAACGTTAAAACTATGAATCAATTCTCTAATTACTTATTTCAATACTAAACAAAAAAAGTGTTTTCAATTTACTAACATTAATGCAATAGTAAATCACCATAAATAAGAAGATAAGAAGATTCAAATCCTAAATACAGTCCAAATGATTAAAAGTATATGAGATAATTTAAATGCTAAGATTAATTAAAAAATCAACCACAAACCATTTTAAACTCTCCAACAAATAAATAAAATTATATTGCTAGTAAAATTAAAGGAAAAGGTAAAGAAAATAATAATTAATATAATGCAAACATAATTAATTATCCTTATAAGATTCCTATTGATGTAAAAAGCCCTTAGAATTATAAATAAAATTAATATAATGCTAAATAACCTACACCTGAATTTGAAAATAGATATGAAAATGATGATAGAGGATAAGTTTTGAGATTATCAAATTCAGAATTAAATTTCCGCTTTGTAATTTCAAAACAAGAATCAGAATAAAACTCAGAATAACAGCCAATTTAAATTTATAATGAGTCTTCATAAATATCACCAAACAATTTAACAAAATCAGATGAACTCTTAGTTGAAATAGATTCAGTCAGAAAATCAAGATTTTCTAAAACAAAAACTATAGCTGTCCAAGCATTTGAAAGTACAGAATACGAAAAAACTGAAGACTAATTAAATAAAATTTTTGGATCTTTGAAGAAAGTTAAGATCATAAAAAAAAAGTTCTCTTAACCAACAATTTAAACTTAAGGTACTTAAAGAACAATGGAGGATGATAGTATGACTAAAGTATAAATAAACAAATAAGTAAAAACTATTGGTGGTTTATCTAATATTGATATTTAAAGTATGCAATTAAGAACAGAATTAACAGATTTAGTAATAAAGATAAACATTCTATTTTTTAGGATTCTTAAAGAAGTAAGAGTACTTATTATAATGAAAGTGATAGAAATTTTAGTAGTTTTAGAAATAATGTTGTAACTCCAAGAAAAATGTAATCAAATAAAATAAGTATATATTTTATTCAAATTAAGGTTTCTTAATGTACAAGAAGAAATTAGAAAGAAAATAATGAAATTAATTTTTAGTTTTATTCATTTTAAATCAATTAAATACAAATTTATCATTCTTATATATTAAATTGAATTAGAGATTCTTTATGAACGAATGAAATATTTCATTTTTTTAAAATTAACTTTAAATAGTAATAATATTTTTTAGTTAAATATATTTATATATATATATATTTTATATTAAAAGTATAATTTACATTTCAATTTAAATTCTACTCAATTTTAATAAATATGAATATAATCAATTTTTTTATATATTTTCTATCAATTTAAGAGTTTAGACACAATTCTATTTTGTTTCTTTTCCTGGTTTAATACATAAAATAAGAATGCCTTTATCTTTATTATCTTTAATAAATCCCTATTATCCTCTACATATAATAACATTTTAATCACTTTAGGCAATTAATTGATAATTCTTTGAACCTGCTTTTAGAGTTTTAATAGTTGATTTAAAATCATCATTTATTTAAACATTAATTTATTTATCTCCTTAATCTGTTTGGATAGATAATTTAAAATATTTAGGCATAAGTTTTTTAATGAGTTCTATAAACAATTTTTATTTTCCACTATTATTAAATCCAATTATGGTAGTTAGTTTTGATGTAATAACATCATTTGAACTACTAACAACTGGTTATTTCAAATAATAATATTTTAAGGAATGCACAGTTCCATCTTAATTTATTTTCTTGACTTCAATTCTTTAAGGAGTCATCAATTTGATTTCATCATTTAATCTATTTGCAATAGGAAAATATAAATAAGGTTATTATTAGTTAGATTAATGAATAGATTGAGAAGTAATTCTACTTTCATTGATTGGTTTTGTTTCATAGTGATTGATAAAGGTTTTTAAACTATTTAAGTATTCTCTGGCTGCTTTTGGTGACATGGCTTATCGCAATGTAGGGGATTGATATTGAGACATAATTGATTAATCATTAATTTTCTCTTATGGTCTATTCTATCTAGTAAGTGGAGTTTTTGTGATTATCTAACCATAAGGAGATTTGATTAATGAGGATTAGCTGTTACTATAATACATTATAAAAAGATATTAAAATTATTCTTAACAAATACATTTATAATTGAATAAGATTTATAAACATTTTATAAATATTAATTTAACAGATAAAATAAAAATAATGAATAATTCAAGATCATCTGCTAGAAAAGGAACTAATAATCTTCCAGTTTAAACAGGAGATATAGAGGAATACATGTAATATTCTCAATTTATCATAGATAAATATTATATGAGCATTAAAAGAGTTGTGAAAAAGCTGGAAAATATATAGAAGCTGATTAAGCAAAAAAAAGACTTGTTGAATTAAAAAAAGAATTGGATTAAAAGAATAAATATGAAGTTAAGGATAGACATACAAATGAAAAATAAGAGATTGAAAAGGCTCATCTTGATGAATTTAATCAATTTAACGAATTTTGGGATTAAAAAATGGCTGAATTTGATTAAGAAGCTTAAAGAGTTAAAGAATAAGTCTTATAAAGACATGATGAAGAGTTAAAACAATTTACAGAAGAATTAGAGAATTCTATTCCTGTCAAACCAAAAGACTCTGCTGAATTACTTAGTTTGAGAAAGACTGAAGAATCATTGGCTAGACAAGAAAAGTATTAAATTTAATCATAAAATTAGTTATTAAGAAGCTCATCTAACTTAATAAAGGATATTAGCAATGGAAAGAGATGAATATGAAAAATGGAATTAATCAAGAATGATTAAAATTAAAAATCTAATCTCTCAACTTAAATTAAAATAAACTAATGAATTAGGTGCATTGTAATAAAGAATCATATCTGGATAAGAAGAATAAAGAAAGATTAGATCTTAAGAATTAGAGAAGTATTTCTTAATATAATATATAATAGATTATTATAAAAATATTAAAATGTAAGAAAGGAATTAACTAGTTAATAAAACTAAGAGATTACAAGACTTGATAAAACTATGAAAAATCAATCTATTATGTAATAATCTAGAATGAATTCATCTAAAATGATGAATTCTTAAATGAGAAAAGGAGATGAAGAAAATTTCTATATAAAATGAAACATTAATATATATATATATATAACTTAATATCAATATTAATAATCTATTTATCTTTATGTATTCTTAAATATATATATATAAATATTATATAGATATTTAGAATTTATCTTACTTTTATTATATTTGTAAAAAATAAAAATATAAGAAATAAATTTATTTTTAGTATTAAATAGAGAATGTTATTTGAAATCTGATGTATAATATCATAAAAATTAATTTATCATTAGCAACCTGGACATTTATAATGTTCAATTTATTCTGCTTCTTCTGGTTTAATATTAACACAATCTAAATGAAACCATTCTCCACATGTTTCACATTAAATCATTTATATATCTGGATTCTATGGCATTCTACAAACACATGATTTTGGCCATTCTCCAACTGTAGGCATAGGTTCCATTGTTTTAAGATCTATTGCTGCTCTACTAAAGAATTTAGTTTCTTCTTCATATTCTAATTATGTATATTGATCAAATGTCATCACTTCTATAGGACATTATAATTTATTAGCTGCCAAAAATTCAATATGAGTTGAAAAAAATAATTCCTTTATTGAAATACATTTCATAAGTTTCTTATCTAAATTTAGATCTTATTTTGTGTAATACCTATAAATAATATGAAATAGAAAATACCATTAAACTTATATTACAGGAACATATTGATTATTATAATCTTTAATACAAAATATCTTGATTAGTTTACCTGAGTACACATCATTATTATTAGCACAAACAGCAACATCTTAATTCAATCTGAATATTTAATTCTTTATTTTTATAGAGTTGTATTGTTTAAGTCTAAAATAATAAACTAAATAAGTATACTTATTTGGATCTCTTCTAGAAATCATCTAAATAAGTGCAGCATATTTTTATTCCTTAATTAATTCATCTATCTTTTTTTACGATATTGAAGAATCGTCTTCTTTCATAATTTTAATTTTGTTTCTAACTCATTAGTCTTTTCTATAAAATCAAAGTCCTGAATTTATTTGGGACTAATTTTATAATAATTAAAAATGTATGCAATTGATTTTATTTGATTATAAATTATAATGTCAATAAATTATTCATTTATAGATATTAATCTATTTTTCATAAATCTTTATTTAATGAGAAAGAAGATAAATAAAAAGTCTATTCATTATACTATTAATAGTAGAAAATAATAAATCTAAACTTTAAATTTAATATTATTTCAAAAATATTGTATTTTCTTAAATATTCTTAATAATTATTGAGATTTAAAAAAAACAATAAAAAACAACGTAAATCTTAATTTCATGATCTAAATAAATTAAACATCAAATTTAAAAGATATTATAAAATAGTTAGTAAAAGTATAGGAAAACATTTTCATTAAAAACTTCTGACAATTTGGGTTAAGTAAAAATAAATTTTAAGTAGATATATAAATTATCCATGTTGACATCAATATTGCTAATGAGCTTGTTTTAACAGAATGAAATAAAATTATCATTCATATTCTATTAATAATCAATCGGATTACATAATAATCTTACTTAAGAAAAATAGAAACTGAATTTTAATTAAAAAAAAATGGATGAATAAAATAATAAAAGTATTTAATGTAATTTTGAAAAGAATTAATTATTATATTTTACATCAATAATTATGAAGAAAAACTCTAATAATTATATTGAATGCTATTTATAAATATATTAATATATAGAGAAATTAAAAATTGAATATCTTAAATTTATAGTAGTATTATGATAAATGATATCAATATCTAGGTTTTCTATTAGTAGCCATAGTCTTTCTTTCTTATCTCATACAAGCATCCTAATATAATCTTTAATGAGCATTTGATTTTGTATTAGTATTACATTTTGTCTTAATTACTCCTATCAATAATATATTAAAATTTACTATTTTAATTAATAGATTCTGAAAAAATTGATTTACTCATTGATGATTTTGAATGTTATTCTCTTGTTTTTGGAATATTTGAAAAATATTTAACAGGACTTCTTTATGGAGGTTGATTTTCTTATTCTTCATAATATATCTTATTTTTATTGACTAAACTCATTTAACTAAATAGATATTTAAAATTATTACATAAATTTTAAAAATGAATCATCATCTTCATTTTTNTTAATTAATTCATCTATCTTTTTTTACGATATTGAAGAATCGTCTTCTTTCATAATTTTAATTTTGTTTCTAACTCATTAGTCTTTTCTATAAAATCAAAGTCCTGAATTTATTTGGGACTAATTTTATAATAATTAAAAATGTATGCAATTGATTTTATTTGATTATAAATTAGATATTAATCTATTTTTCATAAATCTTTATTTAATGAGAAAGAAGATAAATAAAAAGTCTATTCATTATACTATTAATAGTAGAAAATAATAAATCTAAACTTTAAATTTAATATTATTTCAAAAATATTGTATTTTCTTAAATATTCTTAATAATTATTGAGATTTAAAAAAAACAATAAAAAACAACGTAAATCTTAATTTCATGATCTAAATAAATTAAACATCAAATTTAAAAGATATTATAAAATAGTTAGTAAAAGTATAGGAAAACATTTTCATTAAAAACTTCTGACAATTTGGGTTAAGTAAAAATAAATTTTAAGTAGATATATAAATTATCCATGTTGACATCAATATTGCTAATGAGCTTGTTTTAACAGAATGAAATAAAATTATCATTCATATTCTATTAATAATCAATCGGATTACATAATAATCTTACTTAAGAAAAATAGAAACTGAATTTTAATTAAAAAAAAATGGATGAATAAAATAATAAAAGTATTTAATGTAATTTTGAAAAGAATTAATTATTATATTTTACATCAATAATTATGAAGAAAAACTCTAATAATTATATTGAATGCTATTTATAAATATATTAATATATAGAGAAATTAAAAATTGAATATCTTAAATTTATAGTAGTATTATGATAAATGATATCAATATCTAGGTTTTCTATTAGTAGCCATAGTCTTTCTTTCTTATCTCATACAAGCATCCTAATATAATCTTTAATGAGCATTTGATTTTGTATTAGTATTACATTTTGTCTTAATTACTCCTATCAATAATATATTAAAATTTACTATTTTAATTAATAGATTCTGAAAAAATTGATTTACTCATTGATGATTTTGAATGTTATTCTCTTGTTTTTGGAATATTTGAAAAATATTTAACAGGACTTCTTTATGGAGGTTGATTTTCTTATTCTTCATAATATATCTTATTTTTATTGACTAAACTCATTTAACTAAATAGATATTTAAAATTATTACATAAATTTTAAAAATGAATCATCATCTTCATTTTTAGGTTATGGTATAACATTTAAAGAAACAATTTAGTTATTTATTGATAAATTCTTAATTTTTTAACTAGAAAGTGACTATTAAACAGATGGTTGTTATTAACTTTAGTTTGTTTCTGTATTTCTTTTATCTAATTCTTAAATGACTTTATTGAGAATTTATTCAGTCATTTGATCGAAATTAAATTCATGATCAAACTTTTATGGAGATCTATATATTAAAGGTAATTATTAAGTTGATGTATTTTATATGCCTTAATCTGATTATTAAGATTAAGTGGATTAATAATGTTAATGAAGATAATGTATGTTAACTCTTGCTGATGGTAATTCATCAGTAGGTTTTATTTAATTATCATCACATTATATTTATACTTCTCTAGTAGTCAAACATGATTAAGAATATGTAGAGTTTTATCTTTATGATATTTATACTGAATTTCTTTTAAATGAAGTATCTGATTATAATTCAGTTAGATCAGTCTAAGTATCAACTGATTATCTATTTAACTTTAATTGCGTTATTTATTTAATCGGAATAGTTTTTTTTATGGATTACTAATAGGCATTTTGTTTTGCAATTTAGGCTTGTTATTTTCTAAAATTGATTATGAAATCTCTGATTGATGGAGATACTTCATCTCTAAAACTCTTAGATTCTTATATTTCTTATGAAGACATATATTCGTTAATTATTATTATTTATAATATATTGTTATATAATAAATATATGTTTTTCATTAATTATAAATTTATTTGATTAATATGATATATTAATTTAGAATTAAAAGATGTTATAATATTTATATTCTAAATAAATATTGTTAATGGAATTTTAAACAATTATAAGTATAATTATTTAATTAGTTATTATATAATTTATTATGAAATTTAATGAATAGAATATATATCTATATAGTGTTAATTATATTTTATAGACAATATAATAATAAACATAATTAGACTATTTCATTATAATAATAATTATAAAATGTGATGAGATATAATAATTTAAATGTTAATGAAGAAAAATATCATTCATAAATAATCTGATGAATTGTATGATTTTTTATTTATTGAAGATAAGGATTTGAGTATCTCTGTGACATTGTGATTTACAGAATGTTATTTGACTTCTTCATCAGTATCACAATCATCATCTTAAGTCTAAATTTAAAATAAATTGTACTCTTTTTTTTAGTTTGTTTAATATCTCTTTTGGAAATTATAAATATTTTTCATTATAACAAGGATATGAAACATAAGATTCTGATTTTGGATTAAAAAATTTAGCATCCGGTAATCTGCCAAGAATTTTTTAATATTAATTGCTAATTGAATGCTTCATCTACATTTTTTGTTATTATTTTATAGTATCATAATTAGTTAGATCAGTTAACTTACGAATACCATCTGATTTGATATATTTTGTAGATAATGAGGAACTAAAAAAATGAGCGCAAATTTTTACTTATTCTCTTTAGTTTACATTAGATAAATTAAATATAAAAAAGTGTGATTAATAATTTAAATTTATCAATATATTCAAAGAATCATTCAAAAATAAAGTAAACAATTAATAATAATGAATGAAATGTAAATGAAATGAAAACCTATTAATAATTTATATAAAAATGATTATATTAATTATAGCAACAGTGTCTTGTCTGGATATTAATTTGACAAATCTACAATTTAATTATTATAGTTTACCTATATTAGCAAATAATAATACATATAATCTAATTGTAGATACTGGCAATGAAGAAATGTGGATATTTGGAAAGAATTCCAATAGAAGAAATTATTTTGAATGCTAAAATTGTGTTCCAATTGAGAATCATACATTAGAATATGCATAAGGCAAGATCTCTGGATTTAAATTCAATCAAATATTTTCATTAATGAATCAATCTTTAATATTATAAGTAATTGAAGCATCTAAAGTTGAACATTTTTATTCAATAATTGCTGATGGTGCTATTGGATTAAGTAGAAAATAACTATCTAAAGAAGATAACTTTTTAAAGAAATTATATGATTCAAAAGTTATTGATGATATATAATTTGGACTTTTATTAAATGAATAAAATTGTTAACCTACATCAATTTTAATTCTTGGAACACCAAATAAAAATTATTATATCAATGAATTATAATATGTAAAATCAATTGAATCAGAATAATGGACTGTAAAAGGTAAATCAATAGAAATTTTTGGGAAAAACAAAAAATATGAATTAGAATCATATTCATAAATTATTGTATTTGATAGTGGAATATCTAAAATTCAAATATCAAAATATAAATTAAATAAACTAATTGCAATTTTGAATGAAAATTATTAATTGAATTGTTATAAAGAAACTTAGAATCAAATTAATGAAATTGTATGTTCATATAATGAATAATCATTTCCTGAATTGAATATTAATATTGATAATAATATTACCTTAACACTATTACCACAAGATTATATTGCATATTGTCATTACAATTATTTTTTATAACATATATGTTATTTAAATTTTCAATAGATTGATAATAAAGATATTCTAGTATTGGGATCAGTATTTTTATAAAAGTATTATACACATTATGATGTTACTACATAGTAAATTGGTATTGCTAAATCCATATATTATTGTAAGATATAAATTAATTTTAGAAAGGGATAAATAGAGTTTGAGTTAACTTGGAAGTACTTATATTTATAATGACGTGTTATTCTTCTCATTCATTTTAGTACTAATATTGTTAATAGGAATTTACTTTTCACTTAAATTGTTATTAAAACAATCTATTCCTTTATATCTATCTGTCTTAGAGAAATCCTCATCTAGATCATAAGAATAGGAAATGGAGGCAATCACATTAAAGACTTAATCAAATAGTTAACCACCTTTGACAACCTGAAGTATATTCTGTATTTTTGGTCTAAATGTATTATATTATTAATATATTAAAATTATTTTAAATATTAATAAATCTTATGAATCTCATTAAGAAAATCTAATATATTATATCAATTAATTATGAAACACTATAAAATTAATATCTCATTCTATTTAATAATTAAAATACCGTTTTAGTGAATTATTGAAATCTTTTTAGGTACTTCTCTATTAAATTATTTTGTTAAATAATACTATAAAATCTTTTATAATTTTAATAGAACTCCTTTGTTAAAGTGTTATTAATAATTGATAATTGGAATGATAGAATTAATTAGATATATGATGGTAAATTCTATATTAATAACATTTAAATGTGTGTATAAAAGCATAAAAAGTTATCATTTTTGATTAATATTAAAAATGATGTAATCATAAATGGAAATTGAGAAAAAATTCAGTCAATGTGGTAATTACAATATACTTTAAACTTTGGGTTCTGGATATCATGCTAAGTAATATCTTTATTTAATTATTTAGAGTAAAATTAGGTGAAGAAAATGGAAAAAAAGTGGCCATAAAGATTTTTAAGAATTAGCATGATACAGCCTAAAACATCAAAGCACTTACCAATGAAATCAATATTCTTAAATAACTAAATCATCCCAATTTAGTCAACCTTATAGAATTCAACAATGCTCTTCCATATAGAGTAATAATAAATCAATATTTAAATAGAGAAAAAATGGATAAATCGAACAACGTGTATGCATTATATTGGAATTGGCTTCAGGTGGAGAACTTTTTGAATACGTAGCCTCATCTGGAAGATTCGCTCAAGAAACTTCTAGATTTTACTTTAAATAATTATTGTCTGCAATGGTATACATGACAAGCAAAGGAATTTGTCATAGAGATTTGAAATTGGAGAATATCTTATTGGATGAAAACTTCAACCTTAAAGTAGCTGACTTTGGATTCGCCAAAGTTATGGAAGCTGCAAAATTAAAGACAAGTCTTGGAACACCTGGTATCATATAATATATTAACATTTAGGTTATATGGCACCAGAAATAGTATTAAAGAAAGAATATAATGGAACTAAAGTAGATATATTTTCTGCTGGTGTTATTTTGTTTATTCTTCATGTTGGATCACCACCATTCTCATAGGCCTCTGATAAAGATTAATACTTTAGATTATTATTAAATAATAAATGGGATCTATTTTGGAATTAACATTTAAGATACAAGGGAGGAAATCCTGAATTTTTCCCATAAGATTTCAGGTATTTATAATTTAATAATTATTTTCATAGAAATTTAATGTATGGAATGTTGGCTCCAAATCCTGATCAAAGATTTACTTTAGAATAATGTTTGTAACATCCATGGGTGAATGGACCAACAGCCTCAATAGAATAAATTAATAATGAATTTAGAAAGAGACATGAAAGAGTATAAGCTGAAATCTTAGCTTCAAAGATGAAAAAGTAAGCCTAAAAGGAAAAGGCATAAAGTAATTATATCTTTATATTTATTAATAGAAGGACCTATTGGTAATTTCAGATCTATCATTGGTGAAAGTGAATAAGAAAATTTCACAGAAATTATAGAAAAATTTCATTTGAATTTTGAAAATAGATTCTTAACAAAAGGAAAAGATACAGGATTACCAAATGATATTACTCTTTATCAAGATCCAAAGTTTGTATTTTGTTATTTACTCAAATATTGTAAAAATTTCACCTCAAAAGTGAACAACATTCATGAAACAAAATATAAGGTAAATTCTTAAATTACATAATTAGATTAACTTTGAAATTGCTGATTAAAAAGAAGAAAATGCTGATTAATAAGAAGAAAATGCTGATTAATAAGAAGAAAATCTTTAATATTCAATAGAGATTTTAGATTGTGATGATGAAATGATTAAATTGAATTTGACTAAAATATCAGGAGATTATCTTAAATTCAAAGTGATCAATGGTTAAATTAGAAAAGCCATCAATGAATTTTTGAAAGAAGAAGTTAAATAGAATTGAAAAATTATGAATCAATTTAAATCATCTATAATAGTAAGAATTTAAATTAAAATCTTCATCATCATCATCGTCATCAATTATTGCTCTCAATGCTCTTTTTGGTTTAGCAGGTTAAATAGATTTTTGGTGTTATTTAATATTATTTTATTCAGCTTATTCAGCTAATTCAACTAATTTTTCTTTTTATCTTTCTATATTTCTATTATATTAACTCAAAACTCTACAATATAATATAAGAACATAAGCATAATCACAATTTTATACTTCTTATAAATCTTGATTTAAATTTTTAAAATAATAAAATAAAGGTACTAATTATAGAATCTATATATGTTACTTTTTTTATCTTTATAATCATCTGGAATTTCATCATCATTATCAAATTCATAATATCGACTCTTAAATTAATTTATTTTACTTAAAAATGAATAAATAAAATCTTGAACATTACCTTCTTTGATTTCTTCTCTCCACATATTTCTATTATATGGATATGTCCAATTTAATTATAAATATTAGCGAAAGAATTATGTTATTTTTTCTTCTATTTCTAATATCATATTAATAAGAATTTCATTTAAATTATTTACATTCTAACAAAATATTAAGTATTCAGGTTTTCCATCTTGTTTTTTATATTAATGTAATCCATTTTAATCCAATTAAAATTAAATATCTTTGCTTAATTATACTTTTCGTTTTTCTTCACAAAATAATTATAATTCTAAACATTTTTTCAACATTCCATCATCAATTTTATTTATTAATTAATGGATTTCATATCCATATATTAAATTAAAATTTTTGTTTATTTTTATTAAAATATAATCAGGCATAGCTTAAATAATCCAAACACAACATTCTTCATTTCTAAATATAATTTTCATTGAATTTACACCAAATTTTTATAATTCTTAAATATCAATATCAATTAAATTATTTAATTTAATTATTCTCTCATCAAGTTCCTCTTTTTCTTTTTCAATTTCCTTTATTCTTTTTTTATTTGAAATAGCTAATTATTTTCTACTCAATATCTTACGTTCTTCAATAATAATTTCATCTTATTAACCATATAATTCATGAAGTTCTTCTTACCATTATTTTTTAGACTCTTATTTCTTTTCTTTCACTATACCTTTTTAAAATAATTAAATTTTGTTTTAAATTACTCCATTAAACCATTTGCTTTAAAAAGCTAATATATTAACAATAAAAATTAAGATCTCTATTTTGTTATCAAAATCTATTTCATTAAATTATTCATCAGGAATTTCAATAGGATCTGCAATTTTATGATGCTCTATCAAAAATCTTAAAATGTTTGACATTTCATTGAAAATTAAACATTAACGAATACATCGACTAAATAATTATATAATCATACTTTTAATTCATCAACAATTAAATATACGGATGATGTATATCATTAAGATGTACTTCCAAATATAAGCAAACCAAATATTCAATCAAAAAACTTTTTTCATTATTTAACTAAATTTTGAGTTTAACTTCAATACCAAACACTAATAGAAATCATCAAAAGTAAATTTTATTTAAACATTCAATTCTTTAGTCTTAAAGAAGGTGTAAATTCTAACTACCTATTCGACTGATTTGTATTTAGTTAAGTTTAATTCATCTATTAGCTTTTACATTAAATTTAAATTTTCAATTAATATAAATATGGAAATTGCTTACTTCAATATAATTAAATATGATTGAACCTCTTTTGAAATGTAATTCAAATGGATTTTAATTTGTTAAATAATTTTATAATAAAACTCCAACTAATTTAGATGGGTTCAAGATTATCTAAAAATCGAATTTAGAAGTTTTATAGGAATTTTCTGAATAATTAGATAATCAAAATTGCAGATTAATTGAATATATCCTAAAATTCATCAGTGAATTAAAAATGATAAATATGTTTAGATTTTGCTATTCTTCTATAATATTATATAATAATATATCTTGAGGAGGATGAATATACAGAAATGTAATTATATATGTATTTGATTTTGTTTTAATGATATTGAAAAGTTTTCTTTAAATAAAAGCTATAAATTTAGAATAGAGAAATAAAGATGAGTAAGAGTTATTGTATTTATAAAATGATGAGCAGCAGAGAAATAACAGAAGGAGAAAGAAATAAAATTTCTGTTGAAACAAATTTAATTAACTTATGATGTATGAAGAATATGATGATTTTCCTCTTTGTTTTGTAAAGGCCATTCGTATATATTTAAATGGAGATTCTTCAAAGTATACAGATTTGAAGATTGCTTAAAATACAACGTGGAGTGATATTTAAATGTAATTGGATTAGAAATTTGGGAAATTTAAGGAAATGAGATTGTTTACACAATAGGGTGTAGAGATTTTTGATGATGATGTTAAGTTTTTTAAGGATGGATAATCTTTCTATGCATCTCGTGGAGGTATTATTAAATATTACAATTTCAGATGAATTTGATCCTTATTCACCATTCTCATAATATGAAACAATTAAACAATTAGGAGAAGGAGGTTTTGGATATGTGACACTTGGTAAACATAGGATTACAGGTGAATTAGTTGCAATAAAGATAATAAAAATGATAGGAAATGCATAAGACATAGAACTAAATTTTAGAGAAGCAGAAGTTCTACGTTCTTTAAGTCATAAGAATATAGTAAAAGTATATAATTCATATGCATTAAAAAATACATAAATGGCTGTAATAATGGAATATTTGGAAGGTGGTGAATTGAATGATAGATTAAAATAGAAAGGAGGAAGATTTTCTGAAGAAGAAGCATGCAAATATTTTAGATAAATTGTTTAAGCAATTTCATATTGTCATTAAAAAAATGTAGTTCATAGAGATTTGAAATTAGAGAATTTGTTATTTAGCTCAGCAGATTCAGATGAATTAAAAGCAATAGATTTTGGTATAGCTGGAATTTAATGTCCTACAAATACAGATCATGTAAATATTGGAAGTTTACATTATATGGCTCCAGAAATTCTAGCAGGTAAAGTAACACGGGTAAGTACATCAGTAGATATATGGGCTATGGGTATTATACTGTATAAGATGTTGTTTGGAAATGTTCCATTCAATGGAAAAACACAATAAGATATAATTAATAACATTATAAATAAGGAATTGCAATTCCCACCAAATAATTTAAGTGAAGAAGTTATTAGTTTGTTGAATTAAATGTTAGAGAAGAATAATGAATTAAGATTACGAATAACAGATGTTGAATTTCATCCTTGGGTAAATACAGATTAAAGAACTCCTCAACAGAAATAAACATTTTTATAAATACCATCAGAAGGAAGTATTCGTAAAGCTAGACCATCTGCTAGTCCTAGAGCAAGAAGTAAATCACCAAATCCTTCAGGCATTCTTAAACATCCTAATATATTCAAATTATGATTATTCACAATTTATAAATAAATATTAAATATTATGTTAAAATCAATAACAAGAAGAAGAAAAAAATATATTTTCTTAGATTACATGATTGTTTTATTTACAGCACTTTATCTAAGAATTAGAACTGTTGATATGGATTTTTACAGTTCTATTTAACCTAATTACATATAGTTATTGACTATTCTATTTGGATTAATGTTTGCCAAAATAGGTATTTATCAATTAATGGATGAAAGGCAGAGTATGGTGTATCTTTATATGTGTAAATTTAAATCTATACAGTGTATATTTGTTGAGTACATCAAATAATATAATTTTGGTGTCAAGCATTTATAAATTGACATATGATTGTTTGATTCTATTAGTTATTTGTCATAGTTTGAATGTATTTAGAGATAAAGGAATTTAAGCATTAACCTATTGTTATGCTTTTGGGAAGTATTAATTAAAATCTATAAGAGTTACCTTGAAATAGCTCAGCTATTTATTAATTTAAAATATTTCAAATACTTTTTGTTCATACTTATTGTCTCTCTATCTTTACTACGCTAAAGATGCAGGTAATTGCCCTAATCTAATTATTTTATTGTAATCAAGCATATGTGTACCATTAGAATTGCAGTAATATAATTAATAATACTTTTCTTTGTTCTTTAAGTAGCAATCAATTTTAATACCTTTATAGAAAAGGTAACATCATCTTTGGCAAGATATATTGTCTTATTTATATACCCTTTATTTCTCTTACAATTTAAAAGGGATTTTAGTCATATAAATGAGGGCATTATATTATTCAATGTACTTTTAAGTTTGCTTTTATTATTTGATTAATTGGTGATATTTTTAATGGCTTCCACTATTATACCACATATATTTATATTTTAATTTGCTCTTTTCACTAATATTTTTCAAGAAATTGATCCAAAAATATCACGAATAATCAAATACATAAATTACGATATAATTGTTTTAATTCATTATATCATCTTAAAGAATTCTTATGTTCATTACAATTCATATGTATAATACAAAAATATCATATTTTTTTTATCAATCATTATTGCAATATTTATATTTATCAGAAGTAAAAATTTATGCAAAACTTTCAGAAATAAACAAGATTATTATAATAATAATTCTTATGATTAATTTGAAAGTGCTAGAAATGATGATACTGTATTTTGAATATTTTATATAAATTAATATTAATGAAATTAACATAAGAGATTAAATTATCCTTATAAAAAACTCAGAAGGTCATTTCAATTCAAATGGATGTACATCATATAAATACATTCGTCAAAATATTCAAAAAATTTATCTTTCCTGGAAGTAGATGGTAATAAGAATAATAAAATAACAAATCCATCAATACTACATTCTAAGAACCTTTTCCTGAAAATTTATAAGAATTCATCAAAGAAAACAATTGTTAAATTCTATAAAAGGAAGTTATAGTTGGTTATGAGGATATGACATATAATGAAGTACTCTAAAAATTATTACCTCAAAATGTTTCAGCACCATAAGGTTATGAGATTATTGGTAAAATTGCTCATTTCAATTTGTCACCTGAATAATTACCATATAGATATTTAATTGGTTAAGTACTTTTAGATAAAAATAAACATTTGTAAACAGTATGTAATAAATTGGAAAAATTACATAATGTTTATAGAACACCTTAATTAGAATTACTAGCAGGAAAGAATTCATATGATGCTATTGTACCTGAAGGTGGTATAAGGTTATTTTTAAATTTTGAAAAGGTTTATTGGTGTACTCGTTTATATTCAGAAAGAGAAAGAATTATTAAATTTATAAAAGAATTATCAAATGGTTAAAAAATAAAAGTTTTAGATTTATTTTGTGGAATTGGTCCTTTTTCAATAAGAATTGCTAAAGATTTGAATGCTAATTGTTTAGCTAATGATTTAAATCCAGAATGTTTCAATTATTTATAAAAGAATATAGTGGAAAATAAGGTATAGAATTAAGTAATTCCATTGAATATGGATGCTAGAGAAGTTGTATTAAAGATTTATGATAAGGAAATAGACTTTGATTTTAATCATGTTTATATGAATTTGCCAGTTTTAGCATTAAACTTCTTGGATGTTTTCAAAGGATTTACATAGAAGACTGGAAAATAAGATTTACCATATATTCATGTATATGGATTTGCAAAAGGGAAAGATGATTAAGAATTGATTGAATAATTTTCATAAAGAATAATAAAAGGTTTACCTGGTTTTGATAAATCTTAAATTTTAAGATTCCATATTTTGAAGAATGTAACTAAGATGAAAAAAATGTGTTGTTTATCATTTTAGTTAGATAAAAAAAGTGCAGAATCAGATTTTGGTTTATTGGAATAAGATGATGGAAATAATAGTGATTTTGAAGATGATGAAAAGGTTGAATAAAATGAATAGGTTGAGGAGGTTATAAATAAGAAAGTAAAAATAGAATGAGAATGATTTAGAATTTTATGTTTAAAAACATATTATATTAACCAATTAAAGATGTAATTAAAATCTCACTTTTATTAAAATGTTGTTGCCAATATTTCAATCTTCATTCATATAGATCACTATGACTGAAATAAAAGTCAATGTGAATGTTTTCTAAGATAAAATGGTTATTTAAGGATTCAAAGGACGAGAAGAAAAAGTTATAGACTTTATTTCAACAGATTATTGTATTGAGTGGGATTATGCTACATATGATGTATTAAATACAATTTAGAAGTCAGAATAATTAATTAAAGGGTTTCACATTATGTCAATATGGACAAAGACTTTATTAATTTGAAGGTGAAATACTAAAAGTTACTGGACTGAGAAGTGTATTGAAAGGCAAAATGGGTTTTTTTAATTGGGAAAAAGAGGTTTCCTTCTTAAGATGGATAAAGAAAACTGATCACTGTGAAGTAATAATATTTAATAAACTGTAAGATTTTTCAAGTTTTACGGGGTGAAAATTTAAAAGTGATAAAAGTCCTTCAAGACAATAATGTATTACTATATTTCTATTCTAACATTAGTCTAATCTAGAATTATAAGTTAATCAAATGTTAAATCATAAACCTCATGTCAATCTTCTTCATTCAGAAGAATTTTACAAGGATGAATCATAAATTTATTTACTCATGGATTATCATGTTTAATCACTAGGTGATTTTTAAAATGAATATAGTAATAAAAAAATACCCATCAATGTTATTAGATCAATCTTATAATAATTATTAGAAGGTATTTTTAAATTATAAAAATAGGACTTAATCATTTACATTCACATCATATAATACATAAAGATTTAAAGTATGACAATATTCTATTGACTCAAAACAGAACCGTAAAAATAATCGATTTTGGCCTATCATAATTAGGTGATAATACTAATATCAAATCTGGAACTGGAGGTTATATTGCTCCTGAAGTATTTAAGAATTAAACAATAACTTCAAAAAGTGATATCTTTAGTCTTGGTGTTATATTTCACAAATTATTAACTGGAAAAGGTATATATAATAATCTTGATGAAAATATGGCTGGTAAAATGAAAATTAGTTCTCAAATAAAAGATAAGAATGCAAAAGATTTGCTATTGTCAATGTTGAATTAGGATCCTTAATTTAGATTCACTGCTGAGGATTGTTTGGCTCATCCGTTTTTCATAGGGGAATATGATTAACCTTCATAAAAGTATGATATAATTTTCATACTTTTTAGGATATGTCTAAGTAATTATTTGAGTCCCTTATCTCAATATAAATTCTAACCCATATCTACTTAAATGATTAGCTTATCTTTATGAGTCTTAATTATTATTATTATTATAAAATATATATATATATACATACTAGACATATTATAAAGTTCCATTTAATACTAATCTTAAAAATATTTAAAATAATGAATTACACAGACATATTAACATCAAAATTTGAACCAGAAACAACAGGTACAACTATTATGGCTGTCATTTATGATGGTGGATTAATAATTGGTGCTGATAGTCGTACATCTTCTGGGTAATTATCAATAAATACTTCAAAGACAATTTGTTGCAGATAGATGTGCTGATAAAATTGATTATGTCCATGATAGAATATTTTGTTTAAGAAGTGGCTCAGCTGCAGACACTTAAACAATTGCTAAATATGTTAGATACTATATTGATGCACATGCATAAGAATTAGGTAGATTACCTGCTGTTGCCACTGCTGCAAATCTCTTCAGAAACTTCTTATATGAATACAAAGAGTATATAATTTATCAATATTCTAAGTTCATTGTCAGCTGCCATAATTGTTGCTGGATGGGATCCATATAAAGGTCCATAGATATTCACATTGCCTTTGGGAGGATCAGTCATTGAATAGAAATGGAGTATTGGTGGATCTGGAAGTACATTTATTTGGGGATTCTGTGATTCTAATTACAAAGTATATTGAATCAAATTATGTGTTAAGGAAAATATGACACTTTAAGAAGCAAGAGCATTTGTTTTACATGCAGTAGCTCATGCCATGTATAGAGATGGATCATCAGGTGGAATTATTAGATTACTTAATGTAACCAAAGATAAAATAGAGAGAGAATTTATTGATTATAAAGATGTTCCAGTCAAATGAGTTTGCATTCATATATATATAAATATTATATTTCAGTAATTAACAATCTAATTAATCTAATCTAATCTAAGAAATTCAACTAAAGTCTTATAAATCTTAATATCAACTTTATCTATCGGATAATATTAAAATAAAAGTAGTTAAATTCATAACAATAATCAAAGATATTTTATAGAATATAATCAGAAATATATAGAGATATCTAATTTTAATACATATTTAGATTAAATACATACATATTATATAATAAATTAAAAAATCAAAAAGAGTAGTTCTGATTAGATGTATATTTTTCTTCTTAATCTGAATCTGCATCATCATATTCAACTAAATGATCTTCCATAAACTCTACCATTTCTTAATACTTCTGACTTTTATAATCTAATAATTTACGCACTAATCCAATAAGCTATGTTTATAATACTAAATCTAAATACTTGATCATATTTTATGAACTTTCTATTTAAATAAGCAGGATGTTCATAAATTATTTAATTTACAATATCTTCTGGATTTGTTAGAAATATTAAGTTGTTTAATGAAATCTGATAGAGATGTTTTTTCTTCTCTTTCTAATGTTGCTTATAAACCAATCCTATTATTGGGGGTTCAAACTTTAAAACCCACTTTATTGGTATTACTCTTATCCCAAAAGGCTCAACTTAATTCATAATATAATTATAAATATCAATTAATATGACTTCTATATATTATTGTATACAATAAAATGTCATTTCTCAAAGCACTAAGCTTTCTTCAAATTTCATCAATTCAAGCTTCTCTTTTTTTTATTGTTTACACAAAATTTACGTAAAATTATTGAATATCCATATAATAGTAAAAAAAACAAGAAAAAAAAAATGATTTATTTGTTGTTAATTTAAATTTTAACTTTTCAGTCATCAGATAGATTTAATATTACTATAAATTGAATTAGTATATAAAATTAAGAATATAGTTCCTTAAATCATGAGTTAGAATAAAACAATTTTAATCTATTTATTATGCATTTGTCATTTGATTCTTAATATTTTAATAAATTCAATAATTTCAATAAAATTAGAAGAATATTTTATTGTCTAATCTCTTAAATCACTCTAGGAAACAAGTAATATTATTTCTAAAATTTACAATCACTCATTAAAGCTAAAAAGACATATTTAAGATATAAATCTCTATTATATTTATATTTAAATTTAAAGTAGAGATTCCATCAAATAAAAGGTATCATTTCTTTTGTATTTTTATTTATGTATTTTTCGAACAGATTATCTTAAAATTAAAATTTGACTTGTACTTGAATGACTAACTATGCTATTCCATTTTATTGCAGAGGAGCACTCAGAAATATTGTTTATTTATTAATAAAAGTCAAAGTTATTGAAATAAGTATTTAAGAATTGCAATTTCTCATAAAATTAACATAATTATCTTATTTTTATTTCCAATATTATCAAAGATATATATTATTTATCATTTCATTATCATCTATTTGATCAATCAAGAAATAGTAGATTTAATAAAAAGTTGGGTAGAATAGGATATCTTAAGTATACTATTTAATTCATAATGGAGAAATAAGTTGTTAAATTTCTGTTTAAAATTGTTAAAGGAGTTAAATATATATTGAAATAATATTATTTATATAAATAGATTATTACTAAATTTGATAAAATAGTTAGATATTATTGTATTTATTAAGAATGAAAAAGATATTTATTTAGAATAATATAAACTCTAGACAATGAACAATCGATTAATATATATAAACAATTATTATTTAAAATATTATATAAACTGTAACATCATTTCATAGATGATATTAACATTGTTACTAATCATACAGAAAATAAATGCAGATTGTATTGCTAATTAATTTTTAACATTTCCAAAATAGGCTGAACTAGTTTATGTACACTTTATTATGATAATGTATAGGCAGTTAAGAGGATCACTATAAAATTAGAAGGTGAATATATTATTGGTTATGGAGATGAGTATGAAGTTAGAGACAAATCAAAAATATCGCTTAAGTAAGTACCATCTGGTAAAATGTTTGCACCTTCTAATTTTGAAATTTATTGTCCAGCTGTGCATTAATTATCTAGAAAAGATAGTATTAAATGTGAAATCTAATTAAACATGGAAGAAGTTGATGCTGTTTTAACAGATCCAGCTGAAATTCCATAAAAAGCTAAATTTGTCATTCCAATAGAAGTAGATAAAGATATTAAATCGAATCCAGTTTTTGAAATAGAAAATAACTTTTAGATGAGATTGATGGATTTGGCAAAATAATTAGAAAAACTAGCTTATTATTTAGAATATGAAAATTGTGATATTCTTGTCTATATTATCCCTAAGCCTTTATCAATATCTTCAGATTAAATAACTCTTTTATAAAAATATTCAAAATCAATACCTGAAGGAGCTTCAATAGAAGAGATATCAGAATCTAGTAAAGGAGAGTTGTATGTAGAAAATTTGTCTCTAGATACTAATTCAAGTACTCATCATTACGGTTTAATCGCAATTGTAATAGGAGTAATAGCTTTGGCAGCCATCAGAGCTTTCAGGTATAGATTTCTATTAATTTTATAAGTAAAAAGAAGGATCAATAAAATAATCCTGATTAACAACCATTAAATTAGCAGGAACTATAAAACTTAAAATGAATTTATTAAAATAATAGTGATTTATCATGAGTTCTTGTAAAAATTATAAATAATTCTTAATTAGAAATAGTATAAATCAAATTTATTTAAATTATTCTTATTATTTGTGTCTCTCTTGTAAATGTATAAAATTAAAATAAATTTAATTTGTTTTGTTTAATAAGTTGAGACAACAAAGGATAATAAAATAAAATAATAATAAAGAAAAAATTGTAAAAAAAAATTAGTTAAATAGAAAAAGATATAATATATAGTTAATTAGATTAGTCGAATTTCCTATTTATAATATTTGTTATTGATTTATTATAAAATATTATTTTAATAGAAATTCATATTAAATTTTATAATGGCTTATTAATAGAAAAATATTATTAACAAATAAAAGTGAAATATTTGAAAAAGATCTAGCATTTTTATGATATAAAATTAAAGTGAACTTGAAGGAAATAATTCAATGCAAGCATAGAAAAAAATTAGTGTAAAATTATAAATTAGGCTTGATAATGCAAATAATGAAGAACAGAATGATAATTAAATTATATAAAATGTTTTTGTGTATTATTAGGATTAAAATGAGATGAGCATTGATTTTAATCATAGCAAAATGGAAATAGATAATAACCAAATATGGTTTGCTAATATTGAGATTGATCCTAATAATGTTTATAAATACTTTTATAAAGTCTAATAAAAAAATAAAATAAAATAAGAATCTCAAACAAGATATTTTAAATATGATTAAAATGGAAGAATAGCAATAGATGAATGGAATAGTGTTTGGTGTTTGTATAGATATTAATAGGAGGATCCTAAAATATTGGAATATTTTTAAATTAAGATTAAGGATTATCATAAAAAATCATATTAAAGTATTGATCATTAGAATGTTAATGAATCTGGAATCACTTATTTAGAGTGTTCAGAAACTCTTAAGTTTTAAGAATAATAAAAAAGATAATTTGCATTTATATATAAAAATAATTAAGATTAGGTTGAATTGAGTAATTAATTTGATCCAAGAAAAGGGAATAGTTTTATGAATAATTATGTATTGAATAAGTTTAAAGAGAGTATAATATTAAGTAATGAATAAGAATAAAGAATAAATACATTAGTATCTTAAAAATAAAATATTTCAAATAAAAATGAGGAATAATATAAAAAAATCATATAAAACTTAGAAAATAAATATAATATGAAGTAGATTGAAGTAAATGATTATCGATTATAATTACAAAAAGAAATTGAGAGAATTAAAGAATCTAAAAATAAAATTGACTAATTGGAATAGAGATTAAAGAGTTTAGAATCGGAAAATAATCATTTAATTATAACAATATAAGAAAATGAAAGATTATTTAATATAAAGTTAAAGTAATAAGAGTATTAAAGAGAAGATTAGATTCTTAAATATTTAGATAATAAAAATATTGAATTTTAAAATAAAATGGAATAAGTTTAAAAAAGAAACAATGAAATGTTAAAAAAATAATAAGAAAAAATGGAAGAGGATTAGAAATCTTTGTAAAAGAAATCTTAAGAAGTAATAAACAAATATATCTAAATGCTTGAAGAAGCAAATTAGAAAATTAGAAATTAAGAATTAAAATCTATTTAATTTGAAAGTGATGATATAAAAATATAAATTGATTAATCTGAAATACCTGAAGATTATAAACAAAATATTAAAGATCTAGAATAAACTATATTATAATATAAGAATACAGAATAAAGTTTGAAAAAGGAAAAGGAAGAAGTAGAAAAATATTATAATGATAAACATGAAAAATAAAAATCATAATATTAACTCAAGACTTAAGATTTACTTAATAAGGGTGTACAATGTTAGTAAGAATTAAATAAATGCAAATAATTGTTAGAATTAAAAATTAAAGAATCTGAGGAAAAGGTTTAAAAACATGATTAAAAAGTAGAAAGGTATTAAATACAATTAAAAGTACTTTAAGAAAAATTTAAGAAAAAATCTGATGACTTAGAAATCTTATTATAGGCTTTTAAAGAATTAAAAGAGAAATTAGAGAAGGAACAAGAAAAAAATTATTAATTATAATAAGAACTTGAATATACAATTAAATCTTCAGAGTAAAAAAGATAAGAAGAATTTATGAATTTTAGATAGGCTCATGATTAAGAAATTAAGTAGTTATAATAATAAAATTAATAAGAATTACTTTTAGAGAAATAAAAGCATGAACAACTTTAAATAGAACAATAATATTAATAAAAATAGATGCTAAATGAATTAATGGAATCTACCTATTAAAAAATAAGTGATGTAATATTAGATCCTTATTTTGATATTTAAAAAAAATTCCATAATAATTTAATTCTTAATTTCAAAAGTGAGATTAAAACTGTTATTAAAGAAAATATTGATAACTTTGAGACACCAATTAATTAATTGTCATTAAAATTATCTCATATTGAGGAAGAAACTTTAGAAGAATTAAAATTAAAAGCATTAGAGAAACATGATGAATTAGTTTCAACAATATAAAAATTTAAAGATGATTCAAAAATAGAAAATGCTTAAATATTAAAAGAGAGTTTCAGTAAATATACTGCTGTATGCAATCAAATATAGGATATGGCTATGAAAATAAACTTTAATAATGATTCTGATGGAGAATATATCTTTTAATTAACTCAATGGAAATCAGTTTTAGATTAAAAATTAGATTCTGTTTTTAGATTGATTAGTTTTTCAAATGAATTATAAGGATGGAATTAATAATTTGAAAATAGTAGAGACACTATTACTAAAGCATATTTTGATTTATAAATAAGACATAAAAGCTCAATTAAATGAAGTGAAAATTATAGATATATTTTATATTAATATGAAAATCATTTATATTAAATATTATAATGAAAAGTATTGATGAATATAAAAAAATAGTAATTACTTTGAAAAAGAAAGTAAAGTTATTACAATAAGAATAATAAGATTTAAAAAGGTTATAATAGGAAAAGGTTTATGTATATTCTGATAGATATACAGCAATAAAGTAATTGAAGAAAGCTGCAAAGAAATTAGGATTGACAACTGAGATGTTTTTTAGGGCTGCTGATACAAAATCAATGGAAATAGTCACAACAAAAAGATTAGGAGAAATATTAAAAAAAGTTGCTAGACTTCATGAGAATTATGTATAAGAATTGCTTAATATTTTTGATGTTGAAAATTCAGGTTCAATAACAAAAGATGAATATTATTAAACTTTAGAAATGTATTAAATTAATGAAGAATATGGTAATAATTTCAATCGAAATTCTTATTCAAAGTTTATATATTTTTTAAAAAGAGAGTAATATGATGGAATTATAGGTTTTATTAAGATGGATCCAAATAAATTAGGTTATATTACAAGGGAAATGTTTGTTGCATTTACTTAAAGCTTAAATAATTGGCAATAATATTTAACATTAAGAGAGATTTATTCAGCTTTTTAATATATGGATATATCAGAGAATGATTAAATATCTAGAGAAGAATATTTATAAGCATTTGAGAAATTACCTGCACTTCCTTAGATTTAATAAATATAAGAGTAGAAAGTTAATATTTTGAGAAAAGTTCTTTTGATAAAGGGAGTTAAATTGAGTAGTTTTGTATTGGAATTGATGCTTTCTATTTAAAAACCTGAACTTGGAATAACAATAGAAGTATTTTACAATGTAGCCAAATAATATTTGGATAGAAAAGAAACATTAGCATTTTTTAAATTAATGGATCATTAATAAAAGGGTTCTATAGATTATGATGAAATAATGAGCTTTTATTATATGACTATGAGTTATGGAGATTCATTTGAAATTGTATTTACTATTTTAGCAAGAAAATTATAGGCAATGAATAAATCAATAGAAAAATATTTAAAGTAAGAATAAATTTATGCTGAGACATAATTAACATTAGATTAATTTAATTAAATTGCTTAAGATTTATTTAATACTCCTAATTATGAAATATCAGCAAAATTATTTGAAGCTATGGATCTTGATAATTCTGGAATTGTATCAGCTTAAGAAATTATTACTTATACTAATGAATCATTAAAAAATTATAGTTTATTATTAAGATAAAAAACTTAAACTTAAACAACAATGTTATTTGAAGATTTTGATTCCACTTAAATTGAAATTGCAAATTTAGATATAGAAGAATAATTATTATTTGAATTAAAAAAATACAAAACTACATTTTCTGATAAAGATAGATTTGAAAATTTTTAATATATTTTTACAAATGAAATATCTTGTTTAGTAGTATGTTTATAAATAGTAGAAAATTTAAAATTAAATAAATAAAAATATTGGGAAGATCCTGAATTTGGATCTAATAAATTAGATCCTTATGGTGCTAATTCAATATTTAGAATTGAAAATTTACCAGTTAAAGGATGGCCAGATCCAAAAGATCTATGTTGGTAAAGGATCTCTGAAATATGTAATGATTGGGTTTTTATGGATGAAAATGGTGCAAATGCCAATGATGTAATCTAATCACATTATTTAGGAGATTGTTGGCTGATATCTGCATTAACAATTATAGCTTGTAATGATTAATATTTGATAGATCAAAATGATATTAGTAAAGGTTTATATCCAAAATTATTTCATTTTCTTAGCAAATATGGAATTATTGTTATTAAATTTAATAAAATGTTTAGAGATGTTTATGTAGTTATTGATGATAGATTTTGTACTTATAATAATAAATTGTTATTTGCTGAATGTAGAAGTGAAAGAGAATGGTGGGTATAAATAATAGAAAAAGCATATGCTAAATTACATACTTGTTATGAATCACTTACATCAGGAGATATCTCTTAAGCATTATTTGATTGTACTGGTATACCTTGTACTAGATATGTTATTGATGAAAATGATCATACCAAAGATCCTTAAGAAAAAAAATAATAATTATTAAATCTTTTTTAAGTTGGTAAATAAACAAATGCATTAATGGGATGTTCTGCACATGGAACAGGTTAAGTATTATTAAATGGTGAAGAAACAGGATTATATAGAGGACATGCTTATAGTATATTACATTACTTTCATTTAAAGGATGCTCAATCTAGAATACATAAATTAATTGTTCTCAGAAATCCATGGGGATTTGGAGAATGGAAACTCAAATGGTCAGATTATAGTATAGAAATGAGTGAAAATTTTTAATTGATTCAAGCATATTTTAATGAAGAAATCTAAAGATGTGAATAAAATGGTATTGAACCTCCTGAATAATACAATTTAGGTGATGATGGTATTTTCATTATGAATTTTAAAAGTTTTTTAAATATCTTTAATAATTTATTCATGAGTGTTAATTTAGATGAAAAATGGTCTGTTATGAGAATATATGATAGTTTTACTAAAGAACATTTAGGCACTCCTAATAAAAATGAAAGATCTTAAGCTTAATATCCTTATAATAATCCTAGATACACAATTCGTATAAATCATCCATTTCCAAATAAAAAAATATATATTGCTTTATCATAAAAAGATGGAAGATTGGATAGATTTGCTAAATATCCCTATGAAGGTAAACTTGTTAAGATTATTATGTGCTTATTTTAATTATAGTAAAATGAAACTGAACTCACTAAATTTTAAAAACCTGTTCTTGATTCCAAATTACTATCAGGCAGAAGAGATATAGATATGGAAGTTTTCTCTGTTCAAAATGCTACTTATGTACTTATACCTTCAGCACATGTATATTTCCAATTAATATTTTACAGAAACCTAATATAACTGGAGATTATGTGATTTCTGTCTTTTTTGATTTCCCACCAAATGGTATCATTATTGAAAGTAGTACAGAAAAATAATTCTTGTTATAACCAAAAATATTTTCATCTCTAATGTAAAATCCTACGCTTTTAAAGTTATTTAATTAATTATGAATACCTTGTTGATATTAAATTTTAATTTATTTTATATAAGATTATTATTATCTAACTATTAGGTTTGAAAATATTTTTAATTCTTCAAAATTATGTTATACTTGAATGATTGATCTTATTTATTTAACAATCCTATTTCAAATATCAACCAATGTTTTTATAATAAATTGTTTATTTGATTTTCAAACTCATTTAGATATCATATTTTATATAATTATTTTTATATAGATACTTTAATTAAATCAAGATATTTATTATAAATAAACGTTAGAATAAAAATATTTTATATATATTATAAATTTTAAACTTCTAATATCAATCTAAAACATTAATTATTAAAATTAATTGATTATTAATATTTTAAAATATAAATATAGAACTAAAGGGATTCTTTTTTATTATTAATAAATAAAGACAAAAATTAAATATTAAATATTACTAATGAGCAATTTGATTAAAATATTTGATCATTTTTTTCTTTATTTTAATGAGAACACACGTTTATGCATATTTTGACTATTTTAATATATTAGTTATGAATCAATGCTGTCTTTACTTTAACCAGCTTATTGATTATTGGTTGGTAATGTATTTTAGCGATCCATAAAAAAATTATTTTATGAAATTATTCTTTTAAGACTCTCTATTTTTGATTATTATGGGCTTACTATACAATTTGGTTGAATTGGTTGAACATTACCTAAGGATGATTGTCTATAAAATAAATATTATAGATTTACTAAGATTTAATTCTTTTTTATAATGATGACATTTATTCAGATTAGATCTTTTATTTTTAATTAATTTAACGAGAACCAGTATAAGGTGATAAAGGTTTTGAATTACTTGACTCTTTTGGTTCTGTACTTTTTCTAATACTCTTAAATTTTTATAGTAATTGCATTTATAATGATGTAATCATAATACAATGTTATTTTAATACTTTAGCTTATTCAATTTTCATTTATTTTTATTCTGATTAATCAAAGTAAAAATCCTGAAAGATTTTAATTTCTTATTACAATCCTGTTTTTCCTAATAGTTTTTCTCTTGTTTCTAATTCTCCATTCATTAAATCATTTGAATCATAATTAAATTATAATTAATTTGGTTTAAAAGGAGGTTAAACTTTTTTTAAAAGAATTGAAACTAGATCACAATCTTTAAACCAAGGATGTGTGAATAATTCAAGTAAACCTTTATTGGCACAAAGTCTTTCAGATGGTTATTTACTTAATAATCCTTTAAGTAAATCTTTAATTTCATTTGACAAATTTAATTTTTCTGGAAATGTGAGTTCTTCATTAAGAATAGATTCATAAATTTCTTCTGTATCTCTAGAATAATAAGGTGGTAGACCTGTAACTAATTCATATAATAATGCTCCTAGACAATAATGATCTACTTAAACATTGTGACCAATTTTCAATAGCATTTCAGGAGCCATATATTCTGGAGATCCACAGAAACTATAAGCATAATCTTCTTCAGACATATTGGGTTTAGATAATCCAAAATCTGCAATTCTAATATGTCCATCAATATCAATTAATATGTTTTCAGGTTTAATATCTCTATAAACAATTGATAATGAATGTAAATAAAACATAGCAAGACATATTTCAGTGAAATAAAATCTAGCTTAATATTCTGTCATTCTTTTAACTTATCTTAATTACCAAAATAATTCACCACCACTACAAAATTCAAGTACAAAAATAATAAAGTTTTTAGATTCAAATGCATATTCTAATTTAATTATGAAAGGATGATCTAATACTGTCATAATATCTCTTTCATTTTAAACAATTCCTAATATATAATTATATATTTATTACCTTATTTTTTATGTTATAAAATAAACTCTTTATCAATTAATTTCATTGCATAAAATTTTCCATTTGATTTCTTTTTTACCATATAAACTCTTGAGAAACCTCCAACACCTATACATTTAACAAAAATAAAATCTTTTAATGAAACTTTTGATGTTTATGGAGTACCAAAAAATGGTTATAAGTTAAGAGTTTAACCACTAAAAATATCAAGAGGTTTGTTAGTTTATTGTAAGTAATAATCAACAGGTAAATTTTTATCAATTGTATGGAATGAGACTATTTCAGGATTTGTTGATTCATTTCCAGTACCACAAGTTATTTTAACATGATCTGGTTAGGAACCTGTAGATGAATATTAATGTATAGAATGTTTTTTAATTTCTTATTTTAAATATTCATCTAACCATCCTGTTGTTTTAGATGGATCAATTGGAAATTTTATTTATTAATTTTCATAATGAACTATTATAATTATCTGATTAGCTAAATTAATAAAACCTTAGTTTTTAGTTGTTTATGCATTAGTATTTTAATATTAATTTGAATTTGTTCTTCTAGTATCTGTAGTTATATTACTTTTTAAATTATTTGATGTATCAGAAGTATTAACTTTTTAAACTGATTTCTAAATTGGTAGTTATTTATGACTTATCATCAATTTCAATAATTCTTACTAATATTGTTTAGCTTATACTGGAGGTCCTTATTTTTTTAATACTCTTAAATCAATTCCCTATAAACCTGTGCTTTGATTAGCTTTATGAGTAGGACTCAAACTTTGAGCAATTAATCCACAAGGATTAAAAGATTGACTGAGTTTATTACTTTTATTAGTGCACCTAAATATATAGATGATTATACGTTTTGAAATTATTTTATTGCACTATCTCTTGTAATTATAATTGGGGACGAGACAGGTGCTACATTTATTTGTTATATGTATTATTCGAATTTTAAATAAACTATATATTAAAATATATATAAACACACTATCAATGAAAATTATAACCATTTTTCATTGGTCCAATTACTTTGAATTTTAGATTAATAAAAGATGGTTCTTTTTATATATTTAAGTATATTGCTTACACTATTTCCACTCTTTCTAAAATAAGAGAATTTCTAGAAAATGAAAAGGCATCCAAAATCTTTGGTAATTATTTCAATTCTATTATCAATTATTCACATTATATTGAATTCATATGATGAAACAAATTAATCAAAAAACCAAGAGCTATTGAAATTAATTCTTCATAATTAGAATCTAAGTTAATTTGAAGTTACTTTAATAATTTGAAATATTGGATATAAAATTCTTTATTAAAGTTATAATCCATAAATTTCTTTCTAAATTAATCTTCAATCAATAAATTTGATAGTAGATTCAATATTTATATATACATATCACATGATTATATGGAGAGTTCTACATGTTAATAAATATTAGAGATCTAATCAATTATTTGATCAAGATGATTTAAAAAAATTTAACGAAGAAAACTACTCTAATCATAACATAAGTTTGCACATAAACTTAAAAATGATGAAACCAATTCATATTCTGTTCCAAATAAACTTAAAATTCTAACAAATATTTCAGGATATAGAGTTGTGCTTATATGAGGACTAGATTGAATAAGAATTCGAGTTTTTTCCTCATTCATAATATTAATTGCTTCAATGTAATCTCGAATACTATCAAATATAGCTGATTTTTTCTTTTATTTTGCTTTGTCGAGTAATTTAATAATCTTTTAAATTATAATATCAACACCATTATATTGTTAAATGAATTATTCTTGATATAATTAATTTTATTCTTAATAACATTACAAAATCAAAGCCGGTAAACTAGCCATAAACTAATTTTTTAAGAAAATATACGTTGAATTAATCATGAAGAAATTCTTCATCTGCCTTAATAATTTAAATCAATGTTTCAATTCCTTTTTTATCATAAAAATAAGCAGCCGACTCATCTGTATATTACATCATTACTTATAATACCTAAAATAATTCATAATTTTAATTTTAGTTAAGAAATGCATCTATAACATCCTTATAATTTAAATTATTTTATTTAAACTTACATTTCTTAGATGTTTAAACAATATCATTATTCTATCCAGAATTAATAACCTTTATTGTTAAACTATTCTCCTTTTAATTAATTGATTATTATTCTATTTCATTTGATTCATCTTAATATTCTTTTGAATCTATTTTATTTTTTTTATCCATTAATTATTGTTTGACATCTGCCCTTAATTTTTGTGCTTCCTTATCAGTATGATCAATCTATATAGCTTATTCAACATCTTCTAAGGCCTTTTCTAATTGTCCAGTTTAAGAATAAGCCAGAGCTCTTCTTAAATGGGCTTTAAAAAAACTATCAATGCTTTAAGTAAATCTTTCATCTTTATTTTAAGCAATCTCTAGTACTTTAGTACAATCTATAATTGCTTATTAAAATTTGGAAATTTTAATATATGCAATAGCTCTATTAAGCAATAAGACAGCATTGTCTTAAATTAATTCAAGTGCTTCACTATATTAAGTTATAGCTTCTTCAAAATTTTTATTTGAATAATAATAATTACCTTTTTTCTTAAGTTATTCAGCCAATTAAATTCTTTATTGCATTTCTGCATTCTTAAATTCTGTATTGATTTTTTCATAATTTTTCTGATAATATAATTGATCTTTATTATTAGAATATATTTTTGTCTATTATTAAGACTTGTTCTATTGTGGTGTAGGAGAATTTTCCATTTCAAAAATTAGATTTTAATTAGAGTATTTATCTTAATCTTCAATTTATTTTTGTTTATTAGATTTATCTACAACTTTATCAGATTAGAAATTTGTATCATCAAGTGCTTGTAAATCAAAATGGAGTTATAATTCTCTTGATTTCATAGTGAATATTAATATTTTTTATAATATTTAAATAATAATAATAATGCTAGAATAATATGATAATAAGTTGATTGATATATTAAGTGAAAATAGGATACGTATATTTATCATTCATTTCCAATTTAATAATTTAATAAATTCTTCAAGAGTGATTTAACCATCTCCATCACTATCAACTTCATGAATCATATCTTCAACATCTTAATCAGATAGTTTTTCACCCATATTAATTAGGACATGTTTTAATTCTTAAGCAGATAATAATCCATCACCATCTCGATCAAATATCTTAAAAGCAGTTATATATTCTTCTTCTAAATCAGTATCTCTTAGTTTATTTGCCATTAAAGCTAAAAATTCATTAAAATCAATCATTCCATTTCCATCAAAATCTACTTCCTTTATCATTTCCTTAAGATCCTATTGACTAGGATTTTAACCCAAAGATCTCATAACCATACCTAATTCTTTGATTGTAATAGTTCCATCTCCATCTTTATCAAAAAGAGCAAAAGCTTCTTTAAATTCTTATAAATCATATAAATGAGTCATGATTGATTTTATTAAAAAAAATAATATTAAACAGATATTTTAATTCATAGATAAATGATTATCTTTATTATACTTATTGTATTATATTTCAAATAATTTCTACAAATGCTTTTGGATGTTAAAAGACTGTAGATGTTGGTTTGACAATTTCAGCACCTCTTGGTAATACTGGTTGTCTTTTAGTTGAGATATGTTATTTCAATTTATTAGCTTCAGTCTTTTTCTTATCATTTTCTTAAACTCTTTTAACAAATTCTTCTCTGCATTTTGATGGTCTCAAATGATCAGCTCTAACATGGAATCTTTTCTCTACATATCTTCCTCTTACTCTTCTTTATAATGAAACACCAATTCCTCTTGGATTAACATTGAATACTCTAGCTGTTCTTCCATGATAATATTAAAATGGGACTCCTTTATGTTATGCACCATCAACCAAAATATCAACAAAATCACCTATTGTAAGAAATACTATATAATTTATACCTCTTTTAAATGTTTAGAGTGTTTTACGAATACTTATATTACCATGTCCTCTGAATGGTTTAGCAAACTTACTTCTTGTTCCCTTTTTCAATCCATAACTATGAGTCATTTATTCAAGATATTAATTTTTTTTTAAATTATTTATACAAATAGCATTCAAGGATGATGCTTTTCATAAAATTAAAGATATTCACATTTTATAATGTATGTTTGTATTAGATATATCATTAAGCTGCAACTGGAGCTTATGGTTTTGGTGCATCCTTTTTTTATGTTTATTATTAAACAGGTCGTTTTCTTTCAATTACACGAATTTTTCTGTCTTCAGATGATCTTACTCTAACAATACGTGCATGGATGGCACAAGAAATGCAATACTATTTTTTAATTATTAAAACTACTTGAAGTTTATCAAATAATTTTGGAATTGACTATTATTATTTGGATTCATAAGCAGAAGCTTCCAAAATGTCTTTCTTTGATGATGCATCAACAATATCTCTCACTGTGAATCTTTTGATGGCTTTATCTTTGCCAACTAATCTGCAACAATTTGAACAAGTAACTGGCTTGACATGACCTCTATTTTTCTTTGAACGACCATTATTTCTTCTCTTTGATGGCATTTCTTAAGGAATTATTTCTTTTTTTAATAATTTATTTAAAAGGATTTAATTTTTTTTTCATTTTATTCAATTTTATAAATGTAACATACATTCATATTCATTTGGTAAATAATTAATCACTTCTTTTATATTCTCCCATTTCATTCTATCCTTAAATCTTTTATCTATCATCAATAATGTATATAATGTTCTCTTCTTTAATCTATAATATTTTATAAGTGGTAATAATAAGTATTAAACTACTCTTTCATAATATTTTTGATCTCTATTACAATTATCTAATATGCCAAATTCCAATACTCTATTCTATTATATTAATTATTAAATCAATCTATCATAACCTTACTTACTAGATTTATTTAATTCATATAAATCACAAGAAATTATTATTGAATTACTCTCTTAAGCATAATAACTGATATATTAAATAAAGCATTCCATTTCTTATTCAATATCAAGATAATCTTTCTAATTGATTTCATAAATTGATCTAACTATAAAACATCATTTTTATTACTTCTTCTCTGAAATTAAATAATTTATCATTCCTTTTGAACAAACTGAATGATATCTTGGAATTAATGAATAATTATTGTATGTAAATGTGCCTTTATTTTTTAATGTTTATTAAAATTAATGAATCATCATAATGAAAGAGAATAAAAGAAATTTTATATTATTTGAATCATTTTCTTATTGGATATTAACTTTTAAAGATTAAAACAATTAAAAAGTTGTGATTGTTTATAATAAAATTATTAATCCTTCTTAATATATATCTTATGGATCTTCATGATGTAAATTAATATCTAAATTTAATTCTAATTTCTTAATATCCAATTCAAAATGAATTTCTAATGGCATCAAAGACAATAAAATTGATTGAATTTTCTTATTATTTGTTAATAATATTTTAATAATCAAAGAATTAATCTTACTCATTAATTCAGAACAATTAATTTGATCTTCATCATAAATTAAGGCATAATCTAAAATTATTTCTTCATTTAAATCTTTCATAGATTTTTAAATTTGAGTATGTAATATCTCAAATTAAGCTATCAAATTATCCTATCTTTCCTTAAACCATTAATTATGAATGAATAATTCTACAGATCTAATTTATTCTTAACTCTCTTCAAATATTTTAGTATAAATTTTTAATTTGATTATTGATGGAAAATAAACATATAGAGTATCATAATGATTATCCAAAATCAAATTAAATAACTCTTATAAATCATAGATATTACTAATTATCATAATATTATCATACCTATAATCACCTATTTTATTTAATATTTTGAATAAATTCTTCCTTTAAAATTATTTCTCTAATTCTTTCTTAACACATTCATCAATTTATAATGAATCTCTCCATTAGAGTGTTAATTCATACTAATTCTAAATGGTTTCATAATTAAATAATACCTCTTCTTGTATTTCGAAATAAAAGTAATTAGTATTTTCAGATTATAACCATTTAAATTTGATCAATGCTTAAATTTATTCATTGGAGAAGAACTTAAATTAAACTTCTTACAAATCTTTGATTATGTCCATGTCAAATAAAATCTTGATTCCCTCATATATATTAAATAAAGTGTAATTCTCTGTTGGTACATTCCAGAAATTAACAATTATTGTTCTAACCCAAGGTAAAGAGACTGCTGTTTCTTCTTATTTTAAAAATAATATTTCTTCTAAATTGTCAAATTCTAAAAATTTGAATTGATAGATATCTTTTGTTCTAATATTTTCTAGCATATTACATTTCTCCTCTATAAGTTAAGCTAATTTGATCATGAGATATCATATATGCTGAATAGTCATCAATATTATATTAAAACATTAAATTATTTACAACATAAAAATCAAATTAATTACTCATCATTCTTTACTTTTAAATTCTTCTATTTTTTTAATGACCAAATTGATTTAATGTCAATAACTTAACTATATATTTTATATTCTACATAATTACTTATAATTTCTATAAAATAGGACTGCAATTATGACTAAATGAATTTCAAACAACAAATACATTAACACAAACAAGGTGTATAATATAATGTGTTGAGTATATCCATCATATAATAATTGTACATATCTAATTTTTAATATATTAATTTATTTACTTAACAAATTAATTTGTTAACCAAAAGATTACATAAATAATTGAAAAGTCTGCCACTTTCTTTATGATATCTAATTCAATGCTACTAATTTATTCTTCGAAAATTAGGGTTTTAATTCGAGAACTAATCTATTGAATTTATAATTGGATACTTTCTATCTCAAAATTAGAACACTTAAAAATATTAACCATAAGGGTATAGACCAAAAGATAAGGAAAATAATTTCATCTTCCTAAAGTTTAAAAATATAAAATACTTCAAAACCACAAAATAAATAGAATATTTCTGTTGAATTATATAGTTTCCATCCAGTTGGACCTATTGAATCATTTAGTAATGGATACAAGAGCCATAAGTAAGGCCAAATAATACAAACAATGATGAATTTGTTTATGTTATTAGTTACTGCTTAATATTTGGAATTAATCTAATTTGTAATAATTAATACATGAAGGGCAGAATAATACAAATAAAATAAAAGTAACAAACAAGTAAATGATGTTAACCAACAACAGTGCATAATATATCCAATGATATCACATAAGGTTTCATAACATTTACTCTAAAATGATAAAGAGATGGCTCCGATTAAATCAATAGATTCAGCGAATGATTATAGAATTAGTAATTTGAATACCCAATATTTCTATTTGTTACTTTTTAAACATGTAATTCCAATAAATAAAGTAGACATCAAAGCACATGAGAGGATAATCATTCTAAGAGTATATTATACTATTTTTTAAGTGGAATCAAGTTGGCATATATTCATAATTTTTAATATTTATAACCTAAAACATATATTATAATCAGTAATCATTAATAGGAAATAGTACATTTAACATACTTCTAAGTTCATTCTAATCCAAAGGCTTTGTTAAATAATAATCCATGCCTGCTTCATAACTCTTAAGTTTTGTATCTAAATCACAGAATCCTGTATTAGCAATACACCATGCTTTATTGATAATTTATTATTTCATTAATTTTTTTAGTTCTTTGACAGTTTTATAACCATCTAAAATTGGCATATTGATATCCAAAAATATTAAACTATAATATTGATTTCCACACTTTTTACA
Organism: Paramecium primaurelia; assembly: GCA_905182975.1. NCBI lineage: Eukaryota > Ciliophora > Oligohymenophorea > Peniculida > Parameciidae > Paramecium > Paramecium primaurelia. The sequence continues at coordinate 147,079 of CAJJDM010000142.1, forward strand.
AGGATGATTTTTTTTATGATTTACAATTTATAATGCTTCTTTACCATTATAAGCTGAATCACATTTGGATTAATATTTAGTCATTAATAATTTCAAACATTGTATATTAAAGTATTCATCATCAACAATTAATACTCTAGAACAACAGTCACTGTTAAGACTGCATTGTACAATAGATTATTAAAATTTTGGACTTAAGATAGGAGGATGAATCGATGATAAACTATCCTCTTCACTTTAGTTTTTGCTTTCTTGATATCCATATATTTTTTTATTTGATGGAATAATAAATTATTATTGAGAATTAGAATGAGTTTAAATTAAACTCTTTTAGATTTGGATTTTCTAAATGGATTATCCTTTTACTTAATCTTCAAAATATGTATTAACAGATAAAAATCTAATTGTTTAACTACTTTTTTTTGCAAATCCAGAAGATTACTTTCTCATACTTTCCTTTGACATTTCCAATTAATGGTTTTTTATAAAAAAACTAAATTAACAACCTCTGTCTTTACGATTTAATTATATGGAATTATTCTTTCCACTCATTTATTTTACTAACTAATTTGATATTCCTAAACCTAATCCTACACCAACAGATTATTCAGACACTTTAACAAATTTATTAGAATTCAATAATGAATTCATATTTTCTGCCTCTTATTCAGTCTATATAATATTATTATATATATAATACCATTCCTATTCCATTATCTGAAATTGATATAAAACATTCTAAATTATCATTCTATATAGTAATAGTTATTGCTGATTCAAAAGTATACTTTATTGCATTCTACAATAATTGAAATAACACTTATCTAAATCTTACTTTATCATTCACCAATATACCTGATTGTAAATCAAAACTATATTCTATTTTAATGTTCTTATTTTCAATACTTTCATTAAATAATGAAACTATAAATCGAATCTCTAATTCTATATCAATCTCTTCTAATTTTAAACTAAATTGTTTCAAATTTATCAAATTATAATCTCTAATTGTCCCAACTATTAGATTTAATTATTCACTATTTATTCTAATTGGTTCTAAGTATTTTAATTTAAAATGAGAATTAATATCCTCATCCTTTAATGCCATTTTAGTAAATGTTATTATACTATTTAAATTTGTACCCAATTCATGAGATAATGATCTACACATATCTATTTCCATTGATTCATCTATTTCCTAATTATTATTATTTATTTTTAATGGTAAAGCAAAAAATTAAAGTTAAAAACACTTAATTCCATCTACTACAATACATTGTATTAACATTGCTTGATTTTCATATTTAAAATATTCATTCTTATCAATTGTTAATAATATTTGTTCATCAATTTACATTTCTAATACTATAATTCTAAGTTCATTTTATTTTAATGATGTGTCTTCAATATAATTAAATTTTAAATTTAAAAGTATTTCAAATGCTTAATTATATTAATTTTGATGAGTTATCAAATCTGTAAAATTAATTTGAGTTTCTAATAGTTCATATTAATCATTAAATAATAAAGAATTTTATGGTAAATTTATTCTTCTCGTCGAAATTGTATGAATAAGATTCTATTGTTATTTAAGAGTATCAACCTATATATCTATCGTACATTAATGTTAATTCTTTATTTAATCATCTTTTATATTATCTATTACTTTTATACTTCTTTCTCTATACAACCATAAACTAAATATCATTAATTACACTATATTTATAGACATCTACTTATAATCAAACACAACCTATTCAAAATTGAATGTAAATAAAACCATTTATGCTAAGATTATAATAGGTTAGAGCTTCTATTTTAAGTCTATATTATTAAATAATATTTGAGTTTATATTAATGAGCAAAGAATGTATTCTTATTTTGCTTAATAAGCAAACCAGATGCATATCATTTTAATTGAGAATCCAATTATTAAAAAAATATTATTTCTCTGTTCATTTTTAAGCAATACACATAATACTTCAAAAATTATGCTACTAACATAAAGTACAGTGATTAAAGATATAAATATTATTGAATTGTCTAATAATTACTAAGATATAAACCTTGATTAATAAATACTAGATAGGCAAGTTGGCAGATGTCACTAAATAGAAGATGCTGTTTTCCAATCAACATTTTATTTCGATATTATATTATTTTAAAAATTTCATCATAAAAATGGAGAAATAGAAATACTGAATAAATTTATTTTATATATAGCAACAAATTTTTATATTTTTTTACCTTTTCTTTAAAATTTCTAGACTCCTTAATTATTCCAATGGAAGAAAACTATATTATTTAAGGAAAACATTCATTATTTTATATAAAGAAAACATTAAGCATTTATATTTTTTAAACATGTTCTAATTTTAGATTTGAAATTCTTTTTTTAAACTGAGTAATTTATATTCATTTATCATTTTTTTTAATATACCAAAATTTAAATTGGCATTCCAAAATTTTGATAAATTTATTTCATATTAATTACTAAATGTAGTATTAATGTATATATATTTAAAAATACATCATCCAAATTCATATTCATAATAAATTAAGTAATTTACTCATAATTGATTATAAGCTCAACTAATAAAAACTATACATTATATTTTAAAGTAATAATATTAAGATAATAAGAATACTAAATATATTTATCATAATAATATGTTTATCAATCTATAATAATCATTTTTTTAAAAAGGAATCAAACAAAAAGTATTATATTCAATATATAAATATATATTTTAGATTATTATATACTAATAGAAATGAATTGCTGAAAAAACTAATCATGATGGCCACTTATACAAAGGAACTAATGGATTCACAACATTTTGACTATTTAATGATTGTTATAAATGAAATAAAATATTGTCTCTTAATATTGATTCAATGAATTTAAAGGAAAGTAAAATGATAATATTAAATTTAATATATAATGGTTTATCAGTGGACAAACTTCGTCTGGGAAACCAATGCATGGTGGTTGAGAAGAATTAGACCTGTATTTATTACATTTCTATCATCAAGTTTGTTGTCTTGGGAGCTTTTGCATTCACAGCATTTTATGGAGGTAGATATTACTTTTTTGGAAAATGGGCATATTATAAATAAAGACAATTCACAGAGGCTGAATTAGTTGCATAAGCAGAAGTGAATAAAAGGTTTTATTCATATCTAAATTGTTTAGGAATTGGGGTTATGGTGTTTGGTACAAACCAACTCTTGAAAGAAGTAGAAAGAAATTATTATAAGATGCACTTAAAGGTATAGAAAAAATAGAATAATTTAGATAAATATAGATATGCAATGACTTGGGAAGAATTATTTTATGAAGATCCAAGACCAGTAGAGGAAATTCTTGAAGAAGAAAACTCATGGGAAGAATATGAAATTTGATAAGATTTAATATTCTATAAAATAATAAACATATCTAAATATCAATTGTTTTTGTATTCATATCATTAGCAAATATATTATTCATTATATTAATGTTCATTTTACTAATTTTATAATTTATTTATTTATTAAATTTATTTTAGTATAATAGAAAACTTATATTTAAATTTATTTTAGTATTTTACAAAACTAATATAAATATTCTAATAAAATGAATTGAACTTTTTTTAAATAATTATAAGTATGTGTAAAATATCATAATAACTATACCTTTTTATATATATATATTAATAAATAATATTATTCTTAAATATAATATATAATATATTATCATTGTTGTTGATTCACTAATTATTGTCCTGCATAGGACATAAAAGTTGGATTATTTCTAGTTTTGCTTCCACCAATTCGTCCATTTTTCATATCATAAATATATTACTATAATTCATGTGGTCTAAATCGATTGATTACTAATTTTTTCTCATTTTCTTCAATCTCTTTTGACAAAGAATCTCTCACATCTTAATTCATATCTCCATCAAAACCTTAAGATTTTTACAATTTAGGAGCTTATAATAGAGAACCTATAATTTCACTTTTGGATGCAGGTGGAGGAGTGAATCCTTTTCTATAATTCCCCTCTTTGTTACTTTCTTATTATTATCTTAAATCTCGAGCATATTGTTATTTTTAGTTTAATGATGATTATCTTTACTCTTAAATAATTTAATAGTCTTAATCCTATTGCATTTTTAGATTATGTTGTTCTCTAATTTTATCATTTTATTATTATTATAATTTTTAAAGACTCTCTATTCTTTATTATTCCCACTATTTTTGCATTAATAATTATTGCTATTTCTATCTCTCATCTTCAATCTATTATTGATAAAGAGGAGGTTATTAATATCTTTATTCAGATTAGTTGGAAGGTTGAGTATTTTGAGTCTAAGCTACTAAATGTGGTTATGATAATGAGTTTTATAGATGAACTAAATCTTGCTAATTTTATTATTGTTAACGTTATGCAATTAAATTTGGGTCATCATATGTATATAATTATTATTGTTAAAGTTAAGATTCATGAAATTGTTGATTAGGTTTAAAAGTAGTAGATTCAGGATATTTAATGGTTTCAAAATGTTTATCACTTAAATCATCTAATTTTCTTTTAGAATCCTCATAATTAGTATATATTGCACTTCTATTTTTATATGGATCATTGTCATCCCATTATTTTCTTGGTTAATATACTTAAGAATCGAGATCACTAGGTTTACTACTATGCTCCCATAAGGATTTCTGCTTTTCTTATTTATACACTTATGCTAATTCCATGTTTTTTACAACTTTACTACGAAGAGTATTTGTAACTGCTCCATCAATGTCTTTTGTATTCAAAGATCTATCATAATCTTAAGTTAATCTATGAATATCTCAAAATCATTTTTACTTTTTGGGTGGGTCAAGTAGATGTTGCATTCCTTAATAAGTTTCTAGTTCTCCTCTCTGAAAATCTGGATAATGTCTTTTACCAGATGTTGAAAAAAAGGCAATTCCTTAAGGAACAACTTAATCTTGAACTTTGTATGCTTATTGATAAACTGGTCTGTTGATTGGTTGATTATTTTATATCTTTTTCATACAATAAATTATTATTAGAATTAAAAATAAATATCAATCTAATTCAACAGATATTACAATATCAGTACTATTGGTATAAGTAGAAGCTTGCATCTAGCTAAATTTGAATGTATCCTTCAAAATAAAACTTGACAAATACTATTCAGCTATATTCTTTGAATATTTAATATTGATCTATGGAGTATTATAAATATATATAAATTTACTTATTCTGATTTAGTGTTTCCTTGAATAGTTTTAACCTGAAATGGAAAGATTTGGGATTAGATATAAAATTGACCATCATATTCAATAAATACCTTATATGATATTATAAAATATAAACATTTTAATCGAAAATGGAGAATTGCAATTTATTCAATCGACCACCAAGAATATCTCTTTAAGAATTATCATTTACAATCAATTTTAGGTTTTTGTAAATGAAATTTCTATTTTAATATTCTGCTCTAACTAGAAACTCTAAAGGTATTCCATGAGTTGGTAAATGAATCAATTTATTTTGGTAATCATTTAATGTAGTTCCCAAATATAATTTTAGTACACCATTGATATCTATGGGATGTTTTAGATTGACAAATTGTAAACATATGTGATTTTCACTAGAGAAGGCCAACAAAAGATCCCCATCAGATCCTAGTGCTTATTTTGCAGAATCTAATAGGAATTGGAATTCCTTTCTTCATTTCAATGCATAATTACTTAAATCCATGCTCAAATCCAATCATATACCAATTATCATCATCCAATTAATAATACATGGAAGCTTAACAAATTTAACAAACATCTTCATCATCACATTATTAAATATCATCATCTACATCCATTGCATTAGAAATTATATTTAATTGTTATTTTAAGCTTTGAATAATCTTAGATTCTTCTGGATATAATTCCAACTTATCAAGACGATCCAATTAACCCATTAAATCAAAAGGTCTTTTTCTCATACTATCATCAAATACATTTTATCTTTAGACTAAGAGAGCTAATTAATTCACCTATTGTATAATTCCTTCTAAGATGATACGTTAATCATTCAAATCTGCTGAAACCTACACAAACCCTATCTCTTTATTCTTATGTTTATGATGTTTTCCATTTCCTTTAATCTATTGTCCTACAACTACTAAAACAAAACACAAACTTAATAAATATTGCATTTTTAATACGTTTTTATATTTATATGAAATATTATTGTTCTTAAAAAAACAAATACATTCTTTTACAATATTTACATAATAATAATGAATAAAAAATATTGAAAAGAAACTAATATATATATATAATTTAAAAAATTATATTATTTTATAAATGAGGATGATATTATATAAGAATATAAAGAATTGTTTATTATTACTTTTTTACATGATATGAGAAAGATGAATAATATTTTTAGATAAAATTAATTATAATGTTTACACTTTTATTAGAATTTATTCTAGTACATGATGCTTTGAGTCAATATAAGAATTATCGATGCTTTAGAGAGAACATTACTTCATAATATGATTGTGAACATTATTATGAAGGGTAGAGTTATTGGAATTCAACTAATTGTTTGAAAAATGAAACAGTAATCAAACCAGACACAAGTGAAACAGATAAAGATCCATCCTATTGTAATTTAATTTCAAAGACAGAATGTGCTAATAATTATAATTGTGCTTTAATTAATAATATTTGTCGTCATTTTACAGGATGTAGTGCTTATGAAATTGAAAAAGATGAAGATTGTTAATCAATTTCAAAGAGATGTATTTCAAATGGTTAATAATGTGTTGAAATTGGATTATGTGATGAATATATGACTTAATAATCTTGTTAATATGATGAGAATGAAAACTACTGTTATTGGGATTCATCAATTCAAAAATGCTTAACTGCTGATTCATGTGAATAATACCCTAAATTCTTAAATACAGATTAATTATGTAGAGATGAATAAAATACATGTACAGTAGCATAATCTGGTGAAGGATGTGTAGAGAGTGGTATGAAATGTTCTGATTAATTATTCCAGAATCAATGTTTTTGGAATAGAGATAAAACATAAGAATGCTTTTGGAATGGAACATAATGTGTTGATAAGATATGTTAGAATGCACTTAATACACTTAATACTGATGAATAATGTATTAATTTTATTAAAAAATGTACTACCAAATAAAATGGAGGATGTATAGATAGAAGTACTTGTGAGGCAGCTACAATATAGGAAGCATGTAAAAAAAATATTAAAGGAGAATTGTGTTATTGGGATGGTAAAAAATGTATGGATAAAATTTGTACAAATGCTCCTAATACTTATAAAACAAATAATGAATGTTAATCATTTTTATCAAATTGTATTACAAATGGAAATGGATGTGTTGATAATTTAAATTGTGGTTCAGCAAAACTTGAAGATGCTTGTGAAAGTGATTTATCTAATAATTAATGTGTATGGGTTAATAATATGTGTTTAATTGCTTAATGTTCATTAGCTCCTAATACTTTAATTAGTAATTTAGATTGTTCAAAGTTTTTGATAGGATGTGTAACTAAAAAGGATGGAGGATGCATGAAAATAAGTAGATGTTAAGATTACAATATAGAAGAAGCTTGTTTAATTGATTTAAATGGAGATGAATGTTTTTGGAATGATAATAATTTATGTGTTGATAGAACATGCTAAAATGCTCCTTTATCATTAGAAAATCACTAGGAATGTTAAGATTATAGTGAAAAATGTACAATTGATCCAAAAACAAATCTAGGATGTGTTGACATGATTTGTGAGAATATCTAAAATCAAGAATTATGTATAACTGATTTAAATGATAATAAATGTTTTTATACTGAGAAATGTTCAAGTAAAGAATGCAGTTTAGCAAAATTGACTACTGCTTTAGAATGTAATAAGTATCTAAATGAATGTACTTTAAATGATGAAGGAAATGGATGTATATTATTACCCTTGACTTGTAGAGGGAATAGTAAAAAAGATAATTGTTATTTTAGAATAGATGGAAAATGTGGATGGGATAGTTAAAGAAATGTTTGTATAGATAGATAATGTTTTACAGCAGATTAAAGTTATGATACAAATGAATTATGTGATTCATATTTAAAAGGATGTGTAGTAAGCAATACTATAGGTTGTATGGAATTACCAAAATTATGTGAGGATAGAAAGAAAGAATTAAATTGTCATTTTGAAGATGATGATTGTGTATGGGGATTAAATGAATGCTAACCAAGATCATGTTATACAGCTTAATTTGAATTAGATTCTATAAATATGACTGAATGCAATTCATATATTGAATGTTCAGAAGATATTACTTAATGTTGTATTTTAAATAATAATAATACTAATTGTTAAGAAAAGAGTACATGTAATGTATTGAATAAATTAAATTGTGTATCTGATGCAGCAATAGAAGGTACATGTTTTTGGAATGGAGTTGAATGTATCAATGCAGATAATATAGAATGTACTGATTATATTGGATAAAATCATTAATAATGTTAAGATTTGAAAGATACATGTACTGTAAATATAAATCAAAATGGTTGTATAGATCTAATGGAATGTGAGGATTATGTTAATTCATCATAGTGTGTATTAAATTTGAGAAAATAAAAATGTTTATGGAATACTTCAACCAATTCTTGTTTATCTTATAGTTGTTCTGATGCTCCAGATTCACTTTTATATTAAACTGATGAATAATGTAGGATATTCTAAAGTGATTGTACTGTTTATTATGATATTGGTGGATGTGTAGATAAATATAATACTTGTGAAGAATATCTAAAAAAGGAGAGTTGTTATAAAACTAATACTTCTAATAAGATTGAATGTTTTTGGTATAATGATTCATGCAGAACTGTCAAATCATGTGATGATATAACTTTTCTATAAACATATACTACAAGTTCTTGTGAATCTATTCTATTTGAATGTAAGGTTAATACAACAAATAATGGATGTATTCCTAAAATTTGTACTGACTATAATTACACTACTCTTGAATAATGTTTAAGTCTTGATTCATGTTCTATTAATAGAACTCAGACTTAATGTATTCCCATTTCAGATTATTGTTATTAATACACAAATGAAAATAATTGTTATTATTCTAAAATTCAAGGATTATGTATTAAATATATAAATTTGCAATAACAATTTTAATGTAGAAGACAATATGAGGATTGCACATCAATGTCAGGAACTGATATTACATGTCCTTCATTTAGAGAAGCATGTATGAAAAATCCAAACAGTGATAATTGCAAGAAAAAGGAATGTTTTACTAAAACATAACCTAAAGCAACATTAGCTGATTGTTAAAATTTTGATCTTAGTTGTACTTCATAAATTGATTTAGAATAATGCACAAATATATCAGGTTCCTGCTAAGATTACTAAGATATTAATTATTGTCATTATTCTAAAACAGGTTTGTGTATAATATAGAATAATAATGGATAATTTATTTGTAAGGATTTATTTGAAATTGAGTTTTGCAGTTAAATAAAATTTCAATATGATTCAACTTGTGAGAGTTTGGATAAAGAATGCACGAATAATCCAGATAAAACAAGTTCACAATAATGCATTGATAAGACATGTAGTAATGCTATTAAGTCTGAATATAATCATTAAATTTGCCAGGAATGGATGTCAAGTTGCACATCCAATTATGATGGAACAGGATGTATAGAAATTAAAGATAAATGTTCAGATTACACTACTTAAAATAGTTGTTCATAATCTAAATCAGGTAAATGTGAATTTATAAATAATATATGTGTTCCTAGGAAATGCGAATATGCACCTTAAACATTTTTGAATAATTAAGTATGTGAATCTTATTTAAATACTTGTACAGTTGATAAACTAGGAGGTTGTGAGAAAAGAAAAAATACTTGTAATCTTTATGAACTTCAAAAATAATGTTATTTTGATATCAATAATAATAGATGTTGGTGGAATCCTACAGATAAGAAATGTGTAGAACTTAAATGCTCAAATATTGAAAAAACATCATTATACTCTACTAATGAATAATGCAAATCTATTTAATACATTAATTGTATATTAGATAATACTGGTATAGGTTGTTAAGATAATCAATAATAATGTGAATCATTTACATCATAATAATCATGTATTATTGATATTAAAGGATAATAATGTTAATGGAATGTTGATAAATGTTATACTAAAACATGCACTACTGCTCCAACTTCTCTAACAACTTTATAATAATGTTTAACCTATTATACAAAGATTAAATGCACAACTAAAAGTGGTGGTGGTTGTACATTTTAGTTAGATCTTTGTGAAAATTATACTGATTAAGGATCGTGCATTATTACCAAAAAGGGGGTAGAATGTGGATATGATGAAAGAGATAAAAAATGCAAAGTCAAAAGTTGTTTAACAGCACCTTTATCATATACAACACATAATTAATGTAATAATTATCTGAACACATGTACAGTATAAACTACTGGAAGTGGATGTTAAACAATTCCAGAAACTTGTGAAGAAATGACTATGATACAATGTGAAGTTAGTGAATGTATTTATGATATTGATCAAAATAAATGTATTACTAAAACATGCTAGAATATACCTGATAGTATTAGTGATTGTACATAATATTTAAATTCATGTTATAATGATACTATTAAATGTAAAACAGCAATATGTGAATATTATTATTATTCAACTGATGAAGAATGCAGAAATATTATGTCTCATTGTACTAGTGATGGAACTTAATGTATTCCCAGAAGAAAATGTAATTAAGCATTCAATGAAGCTAGTTGTGTCTCTTAATCAGATGGTCAATTATGTTAATGGACATCAAATAAATAATGCTAAGTAAGATCATGTAATGTAGCTCCCAAAACCTTAACAACTCATTCCTAATGTTAATAATATCTTAATAAATGTACAACTCAATAAAATGGAGGATGTATTAATTTGATGTAATGCTTTGAATATAGTATCTAAGAATAATGTCAAATTGATTCATCATTAATATCATGTGTTTGGGATACAACTATAAATTAGTGTAGAAATCAAGAATGTTTAGATTAGAATGGTTCAAATCATAATTCTTGTTAAGCTATTTCAAAAGAATGTACAGCTGACTATATAAGAAGGGGTTTTTGCATGGATCTTATGAATTGTTCTGAATATACTTAGAAATTACATTGTATAATTGGAATTGATGGAAGTTGTTTATGGATAAATAATTAATGTTATTAATATTCATAATGTGAAGATATCAAATTCTAAACTCATGAAGAATGTTAGAAAGTCTCAAAAGAATGTACAACTGATGGAATATAATGTGTTCCAATTACATTCTGTAAAGATACTAATACTAATGGAGGATGTTATGTAGGTATAGATGGAGAATGTATTTAGATTGTTGAAAATGGTATAAATATTTGTACTTAATTTGAATCTTGTAAATAGATAGCATTCCCATCTCATTCTTAATGTTATACAGCTAAAAATAATTGTACTACTGATGGTGTGACATGTATTTCCCTTAATGATTGTGATAAATATACATTTCAAATATCTTGTGTTATTAATAGTGGTGGTAGAATAATATAGGATAAAAGAGTAATTTCAACTGGATAATGTATTTGGGATGTCTCAGCAAATCAATGCAGAAATCAAGTTTGTAATGATTTAACTGGTACAACCAATGAAGAATGTGAATCATAACTCTATTCATGTACTAGTAATGGTAAAACCTGTATTTCTAAATTTAATTGTTCCAGTTTAACTGATAAAGCATAATGCAATATTGCTAAAAGTGATGAAGGATAATGTTTTTGGATCGATAATAAATGTGAAGTTATTGGATGTGCTAGTATTACTAATTCCAATTCTGTTGAATAATGCAAATAATCAAATAGTAAATGCACTTATGATGGAAAATCATGCGTTGCTATTTCATAATGTAAGGATTATAAAACCCAAACTTCATGTAATTCTAAAGGAACTGATGGGTTTTGCTCTTGGATACCTCCGATTTCATCTAACATAACCACAACAACATAACGTAATAAATGTGAACTAATGAAATCATGTGAACAATCTGATTAGGATTAAAACTCCTGTTTGTAGGTTAAAGATTTGTGTTACTTTAAGATGGCTACTAATACATCTTCTAGTAAATGTTTAGAACATACATGTTAAACTTATTATGAATAAAATAAAATATGTTCATTCTTTTATAATTGGGATAAGACAGTAATAACATTTTGTAAAATTTAAAATAAAACATGTGATCAAATAGAAAATCCAACAAATTTAGATGAAAAAGAATGTTATTTGCTTTCAGGTTATACTTATACATTTAATAATAAATGTTAATCTTGCTAACCACCTTAAAGAAATATCACTGTTAGTTAGTAATTTAGTAAAATTCTAATTATCTTTTTGATTGTGCAAATTATTTTATTTATTTGAGACTTATTCATGAATAAACAATGAATTTAATTTTTAAGTCTTTTAAATATTTTTAATTTAAAATAATTAAATTTATATTCATATAAAATTATTATTGAAGAACCTATATAAATTATAATAAATTTAAAGTTTCTATTATGTAGAATAAATATTGAATGAATAATTAATTATAATTAAGCGTATCATTAGACTATTTCTACATTTCTTTATTATAATTGTTTGTTTGTTAAAGCTTTTATCTCAATAGATTTTTCATACTTCATATCAGGAATGGCTTCTCTAGTTTTTTCAATAAACTTAATATCATGATTTCTTAAATTAGGCAATTCCTTTTGTAATTCATTTTTATATGCACTATATTTTTAGTAATATTGTAAAAAACATTCTTTCATTGCCTTTAGATCTCCAGCTGTAGCCTTTAAATAATTAGAATAATTTATACTTATGTAAGATCCTCTACAATATATGGGAAAGGATTGCTCAAATAAGGTTCTGCCCAAGTGTGAGTTTCAAGAAGTACATCTAAAAGTGCCATTTTTTCAATTTAATTTTCATCAGTTTCTCCAGTTCTTCGAGGTGGAATTCGAGTGGCTTCTGTATAATTAATACCATGAGGAGCTTCAACCCAATAATTATTAATGGGGACTAAGTGTGGAATTCCAACATAGGCATTGATAGTTTCACATCCTTCGAAAGCACTCTTCAACATTCCAGTCATATACAAATCTTTTGGTGTTTAGAATACATGTGGTAAGAAATCATAAGCAGCTTTTCTTAAGGTGATGGGAATATCATTCATTTATTTAGTCTTTTATAGAGTATATTTAAATAGATCTCTAGCTTCTTGGATTTCAAGAGTACCACCTATATTTAATTTATGTAAATGATCAGGCATATCAGCCAATAAAACTTTGTGCTTACCCATAAGGGCAGTGTAAAGTACACGATTAATGAGATAGTATTCAGAATATCTATGGTTGATAATGTGTTCATCAATAGTTTATATGAATAGATTTTTATTGGCTTCTTATATTTCTTTAGATTAGATATTAGAATAGGAATAAGTACTAAGACCTTTAGACCAATCAATTTCATCCAAATTTTTATTGGCATTTAACATGTCCAAAACAACTAAATTGACTATTGCTTCTTCCCAAGCATGTGGTTTGAGAGGATCTATCAAAGGAGTGTCATACATTTCATAACCCTCTACATTTTAAAGTGCACATTTATGAGCCAGGAATCTTTGTCTTGCAATATAAGGTGAAGGGTCTAATTATAATACGATTAGATCTGGATGCATTCTAAGTAGAGGAATTGGATATACTATGTATTAAGACTGTTAAAGATATCGTAATTCTAGAATTTGTCTTTGGTTTAACCATAGGGTACTCCAGTCACATAGCAAGTATCAGAACTTTCATGATTATTGGCCAAATATCCTTGATTGGCTGCTTTCAATGGTTTGAGACTGACAGATTTGGGTGTTTTGGCACCATAGGAATCTCTTTGATTGAGAAAGTAGAGCTCAGCAGATAGCTATTCATAGCAATATCTCAATTTCTAATTGAGGGATCTAACAATTTTAATTCTTTATAACATAAATAATGTTAGAACATAAGCGAAATCACTCTTAGAAAATAAGAACTGTATAGATAAGATGTTATGATAAATAAGTGACAATTGATATAGCAATGGACAAGAGTGTAGCTGATCTTCTAAATAAGGTATGAGTATTTGAGAGTTATTTATATTAGCTTCGTGAACATCCAGCAACGCCAAATTCATAATAGTTAGTTGCTTTGAAAACTGTCTCCAATTCAATTACAATGGATTATATGTTATCTGTACCAGAAGAGAGAGGTAAGTGTTTATATCATTAAAATCAGCTTAACTGCCCGTACATAAGTTAAAATAGGAAGTTTTAATTGGAGTATATAGATAAATTGTTCATAAATAAAATCTCAGTCTTTTAGATTTTACATTTGAACGATGCATTGGCAAGGGAGGTACTTCAGAAGTATATTTGGTACGTCATTAAGTGTCTGGAAGATTGTTTGCTCTTAAAATGATCAAAAAATAATATATTACTGATTGTAGAAGACTGGAATAAATTCTTAGAGAAAAGAAAATTCTGTCTTAAGTTTTGAATCATTCTAAATTCATCATTCCATTGTATGCAACATTTGCAACTAAAGATCATCTATGTTTTTTAATGGAATACTCTGCTGGAGGTGAAATGTTTTACCATCTTTAAAATTACCGTTTTACAGATGATGAAGCTCGAGCTTACATATGTGAAGTTATTTGTGCTCTTGAAGAACTTCATTAACATCGTGTCTTATATAGAGACTTAAAAGTAATCAATAAATTTCAATATTTAGCCAGAGAATATACTTATAGATCTTAGAGGTCATATTTAACTCACTGATTTTGGTTTATCTAAATTAGATTTGAGTGAAGAACAATTAACAAATAGTTTCTGTGGTTCTCCTGAATATATGCCTCCAGAGATAGTCAATCGATAAGGTTATTCATATCCTGCTGATTTTTATACATTAGGATGCTTATTATATGAATTGTTATTAGGATTGCCACCTCATTATTCTTAAAACACTGAAGAAATTTTCCATAAAATTTAGAATGAAGACATTTCATTCCCTGAAGATTTGAGTACAGATGTAATATCATTGTTGTAAAGTCTTTTAAATAAGAATATAAAAGAAAGAATACATGATTTTAATACTTTGAAAAAGAATTCTTGGTTTAATAATGTAGATTGGTAGACAATTAAAGAAAAGAAATCCACTTAGATGCCAATATTCATTGATATTTATGAGACTCACATTCATTAAGAATTTTTAAAGATTGATGTAACTGATCTAAATCAAAAGAATGAACATGGTGAATTAAGTAGTTCAGAAGATCTATTTGATTTTTTCAATTATGTTAATGAGACATATAAAGATATATTTTAATTGAAATAAAAGATGAGAGTTCAAAGTGATCATCTTATAGATAAAAAGCTTTTATAAATAAGTTAATCATCTACAAAAAAGAAAAATCTTTAACTTAATTTGAATGAAATAGAAAAGCAATTTTCAAAAACATAAACTCAAAAATAATCACTTACACCATAAAGTATTATGCCATTGTCTTTATTACGTAAATCATTTTAATAAATGATGAAAGAGAAACCTAGAAAGAGCTAAGATAATCATCCAACTTTGAGTACTATACTATCAGAACGGCCTATTATTGATCGTAATTATGTAATTATATTATACTTAATAATTTTAGATATAGAAGATGTTGTAAACTTTAACAAACAAAAAGAAACCATAAAGTCCTTAACATAATGAATTATCTTGGAGACCACCTCAAATAAAAAGAGGTTCTAGTTCATCAACTCATTTAAAATCATCTATAAGTTAAAGAGGATAGAGTTCAACAAGAAAATAAAAATGATATACTACTTATTTATTTGAAATTTCATTCTACTCTACTTAATTCAGCCTAAGATTGATGATCAAATCCATATTAATCTATAAATACTTCTGGGTAGATCTTATTATAGAAACGAGGAACAGATAAAATTGTTGGATTGATATCAGGAGATGATGATTCATTATCATCCTTTTCTCTATTAAAAATATCTCTAAAATATCTTACTTTGCAGTCTATTCCAATGGATTTATTTGATATAAATGATCCCTCTTTCTATTTTAATTTCTTACTATTCCCATCAAATACTCTCTAATCATTTTAAATCTTTTTTTAATTCTCTTACGTTATTCAGCTCTATTAGTTAATAGTTTTCTTGTTAACCAATTTTTGTTTTACAAATTTGGAAACTTAGCATTTAATTTATTTCTTATCTTATCAAGTGCTTCTTCTTAACCATCTAATTATGCCCACAGAATTTCCCATAAAAGAATTGCAATAAAAACTCCATTAATAATTATTAAAAATATGTAGAATGGCCAAATTATTTCCTAATTACCAGATTGATTAGCTGAATATAAAGTCATTCCCAATACAATTGAAGTTCCACAAACTAATGTACTCATATCATCTAAATAATTTAAGTAAGGCAACTTAAATGGTTTATATTTCTTAGTTAACATAGAATATATAAACACAATAATGAAAATTAAAGCAGCCTTGATAATAATTAAATCTTCATAGAATGTCAAAAATAATATGATAAAACTCTTTTAGAATATCTTTACAATTTCCCAAAAATAAGCTTTAGGTTGATATTCATTATACAAATAACCCCACTTCTTTCTACTTTCTCCATCATTCAAATCATTTTTAATCTTATACAAACTCAAAAACATATAAGCTGGTATAATTAAACCAAGTGTAAATGCAGAAGGAAATACAAAAGATAAAACCCATTTCAAATGTTAAGCAGTATCATATCTATATGCTACATTACCTTAAACCCAATAGATATTAGATACTTGTCTAAATGATAATAATGATACAAAACCTCCAAGTAAAGTAGGTTATAAAAAAGTAAACAAATAAATAAAAGTAGTTGAAATGGCACTCTTACTGGCATCTGCTAAATGTACAAGTATAGCAATTCCATACAAAATAAAAAATGTTAAAATATATATGATTGGCATAATTAAAGCCCATATCATTCTAAAATACATTACATTAATATCTGAAATCTTGATCAAAAAACAATCTAATGAATAACTCATAGATTCTACAGGAGACCCAACAGTTTTAAAAGCACTTGTAAGAGCACTTGGCAATGAAAGTTAAAATGTTGCAACAGCTCCAATAATTTAAAGATAATTAGTAAGTACTTTTATTAGGATACCTCCTTAACCAGCCTTAATTTATTCAACAAAATATTTCGAAAACTTTTTACTTAATATCATATTATTAACTGCTTCCATAGTACTCTTTACTGAAAGCATAATAGAAATCAAAGTCCTAAAATAAATAAAATATTTTTACCATGTACTAATAAGAGCTACTTTAAGTGTATTGTCACCCACATCATCACAACTACCACATTTATATTATGCACTTACTGACCATTATCCATCCCCCATTATATTATATATATCACATTACTCACATAATGCACCTATATGTCCTAAGAAACATGAAGCATCTCCTGGAGTCCAACCTCCTTCACAATTGATTTACATATTTAAACAAAATTCAATTTTAGTACTATATGAATAGGGTCTCCAATATCCTGCTCTAAGTTTGACACTTGCAGAAGTAACTGCTTCAGTTGATATAGTATCCTTTACTTAACAAGTTTCTCCAGCAATAACTGAATATTAATCTTATTATGAATCACAAACAAGACAAGTTCCATCTTCATCTCTTTTCTATTCTCCAACTTAACATTCGAATGATTATACATTAACTCTTAATCTGTAATTCTCAATTTGATATTTTAATAAATATGGAGGTTCTGGATTGAAAATGGGTATTCTTATAGAATTACACAAAAATTCTATTTATAATACAGCTTATGAATTGGATTTCGGATCAAAATAAACTATCATTTCATCTAAATTATAATCTTAAGAAGTGGTATTAAAATATACTTCTTGTAAATTTGTGTATGGAGAGTTTAGAGTGCTGGTAATATTATCCATATTTTGTGGATCTATTTCAGTTAAATTATTAATGTTTATTTTCCTTGAATATATTGAACATTTGCTACCATCTAAATTCTATATTTTATTATCTTATTTATTAAGTGCTATGATTCTAAATGTTAAATTATATGATAAGTATAATTATAAATCTTCATCAAAATATTTATATGTATTAATGGCTTGTCCACTTGGAAGAGTAATAAAATGCTTCTGTTTATTTGATATATTGTAAGGTTTTATAGTTATAACATCAATGATTGTTGTTAAGTTTGCAAAGAGTCTTTCTTTTTCTAAATAATCACTTCCATTATTAATAGACAAAGTCAATTGATTTGGATATTCTGCATAATTTTAACCAAACAATAAAGCTTTATTATTTCTCAATTATAAATTTAGAACACTTGGTGAATTTAAAGTATAATTTTAGAGAAAAAAGGCTCCACCAATTTTAGCTGAATTACTACTAATTTCTGAATCATAGATATTTAATGTAGCTTGTTTAGAAACGAAATAAATAGCTCCTCCTGATTCAGTGGCAGTATTAAATAAAAATTTACAATCATCAAATAGTATATTAATATCATTTACATGAAAGACTCCTCCATAACTACCAAAGTTATTAGCAAAGATACTTTTACGTACAGTTACACTATAAATAAGAGAATTTTTGGCAGAATCATCAACTAGTAATCTTAATCGATTTTGGTTGAATTATTATTTAAAAACAATACAACTCATTTATCCACATTAAGCTTATAATAATTCTAAATTCTCAAAAGTAATTATACTATTACCTAATTTAAAGTAATTCAAAAATTCAAATTATATCAAACCTTCAGTGCATTTTTGACATATTATAGATTAAATTTTTGTATCTTAAATAATATAGGAATGATCCATATCAATATTCATTATTGAAATCAAAGATGTTGGATTAACTTAAGCTAATTGTATATTTTTGAGATTCATATTGGAGTAATAATTGATAATGGTTTGATTCATATCTATGCCTATAAATGTAGGTGCTGTTTGAGAATAATCACAAGTTAAAGATAATGCAGTATAAGATACTTCACATTCAGGTACTATATTCTAAATAAAATTGTAGACTGAAATATTTAGAAATTACACATTCTACATAATAATAACAGAAACAGATGACAATGAAATCAATGGTTAGCTTCCTGTAATATAATTACTTACTATAACATTTTTCAATGTTAATTCTCCATTAGATATTTCTATTAAACCATTCATATAATCAGTGAAACTTGAATTTTACAAAATTATTTTCCCTTTTATTGAAAATATATAATTCAAACGATAATCACTTATTTCTGATTAAGATAATGAATATAGTTATCCTAAATACTATTGAAATCCTTCAAAAGAATTTATAAGTGTGAGATTCTAAGCTTCTAAATTCAATTGATTTTATCCAAATGTCTTAATGAAGGAATAGTAAATAGAATAAGAATCCTGAATTAATATATCTTTCAGGAACATCTTGTTGTCACTACTTGATGGAATCACATAAATTACACCTCCTTCTCTTCTGCTATAACTATTCAAAAATGTACAATTCCTTATACTCACTTATATTCGAGAGGAAGCTGCATCAATAAAGATTGTTCCTCCTTAAGCATTAGAAACTTATTCTAAAGATGCTCTACATTCTTTAAATAAAATGTCTTAGAATTCTATAACACCATCAGATTAAGGTTATAAATAAATTGCTCCTCCAAGCAAAGATATTGAACCTATGATATTAACATCTTTAATTAAAGTTGAATTTGCAGATAAATAAGCACTTCCTCCGAATGTTTTGATAGGAAATGCTTAGTAAAATTCTTCTTATTTTGGAATGGCAAAGTTTTCAAGTCCCCAAACAATATTATCTTAAATCACATTAAAATACAATTAATTTGAATATAGAAAACTGCATGTTGTTATAATAATACTATTACACTTTAATACTAAATTTGAATTTTATCCATTTGTAGCTATATTCTTTTCAAAGTTATTTCTGTTCAGTATAACACTTGAATTTGGACTGGAAAATAATAATGTTGAGGAGGATACAAATGATAAATCAGAAATGTAACTATGTTGAAAATTATACAAAAATTTAGAATCCTCTACAATAAAATTTTGATTTTATTCAGAAATTATCGATATTATAGCTTACAATTCACTGATCTTACTAAGAATTAATAGATTCTCGCTAAACATGCTATTTCTTATTCTGATTGATTCCTATTATCTAATTTTCAATCTATCTGATGATTTTATAGAAATCAGAGGTTAATTAATACTTTTGATTTTATGAAGTGTTATATGATTCATATCAATCTCCTTGATGTTGTACATATATAAAATAGTTGTATAAACTTAAGGTATTGCATTGGCTGAAACACAAGATAAACGATTATTCAACAATCTTAGTATATCTGAATTTCTAGTAACTTCCATATTATCTATTTGAACTTTATTACTATTTAATATTGCCATTTCTGGAAAGGTTTTACTTCTAATAATTTTTGTATTTGTAAGTGCCAACTCATAGCTGTCAAAATAAAATGTAGAATTTTCTGATGCTATGTATTTTTATTATAATTTAGTTAGTGAATATAATTCATTCTAATCAATAAGTAAATCATTAATTGTGATTGCCAATCCAATAAATGTTGTTTAATATATTTCCATAAATGCTTTATTACCCAAATATTTATTGAATTCAAATTTAATTGTTTGCATATCAATAGTATTACCATCATTTGCATCAGAATATTGAACTGATGCTTTATTAGAAATTAATATTACATCATCTGTAATCAAAATATTGTTTTTTACTTCCAAATTATTTATTGAAAATAATGGTAAAATTAACCATCTACTTTTGATACTCAATTTAGTTTGCTATAAAACCATTTAATTGATATTAACTCTTTTTACTCCTTCAAAACTAGCAAAGGTAGATTCTATTAATTCATCATTTGTTTAAGTAAATTATTGTATATCAACAACAGCCATTCTTACATTAAGAGGGAAGTCTGTTCTAAATGCTTATGATCCTAATTTGAATATATTAGATGTAAAGGTTACAGATTGAACTAATATATTGAGATTATTGTAATTTTCAGATAGTTTGAATAAAAATATCTTTGAGTTACTGAATTAACTATTTTTAATTTCAATATTCTTGAATTATAATGAAACATCATCTTATTTTAGATTACCAAAACATTATATAATACCAGTTGAATTGACTATTTTACTATTTTAAATAATAAATTGATTCATAGTAACAGATGTAGCATTTTCAATCACAATAGAAAATGAAATATCAACAACATTCAAAGTTATACTATTCAATATTAAATCAAATTGTATTGTATCATAAATGTATAGATTTTGATTTTTCAAAGAACTTGCCAAAGTAAAATCCTTTAATAATACTTAATTGAATCCAGTAATAATAAAATTATCATTAAAAACTACATTTGTTGTACCATAAAATTCAAGATTAATATTTTTTAAAGTGAATACATTCTTTCTTAATTCAGAAACAATTTAAAAATTATCAGGTAATTTGCATTATAAATTAGGATTATCATTAACTATTCTCATCTTAATAGTCATTTCTTTAATAACTTTCTAATTAAATACTATAGTATGACTATCAGATTCATAAATTGGTGATTTGAATTCAGTTAAATCTTAGTCATAACCATTTAAAATGGTTGATGCCTTTTTATTGCAATAATACTTTAAATCTATTAATGCCTTTTATTTACAGGTAGATGCACTAGAACATTCAACAAAATTATCCAAATCAAAATCATAATTCAAATGAATACTAGGTATAGTATAACTTTTGAGACAAATATGACTGAATTTAATGAAATCAGTTTTTGTTGGATCAAAATATGGATTAACTGTTGCTAGAGATTCCTTATCCCTTTATTTACATAATGCACAATTGTATGGACATTCAATACATTCTCCATTACTCAAACTTAACTTTTAACCATTTGTATTTTCTGTACATTATATACAAATGGCTTATTCATTAATAATTTGACATACTTTACAATTAGAATCACAAGATTTAATACATTTTCCATTATAATAATCATATCCCTTCAAACAATTAGTGCATTTAATATCTCCATTACTGGTCTTTAATACTATATCTAAAAAGTCACCACCATATAAAGTATTATAGAATGATTTAATATCTACTTTCCAAGAATCTTAATAGAATCTATCTTCTAATAAACAACTCTTGCAATTTCGATCAACATCACATTCAGAAATAGTGTTTGTTGAATTGGTTAATTCATATGATCCTTAAGGGATACTATTTGCACTTAATAGAACATTTTAGCCATTTAATTCTAGATATCTTGATGATACAGGTAAATTAAGATCAATTACACAAGAAGTTTATTTATTGATTGTTTATGTAGAACATAATGCACATTTAACAATGACATCTTCTTTCTTTTATACAATAGGATAATCTTTGAGTAAAGAAATAGCTGAAGAATTACTAACACTTTCTTCATATGCAATTTAACAATTAGCAATTGTATTTTCATAACAATTTTAACCATCTAATGAGATATAATATTATTTATAATCCACACATTTAAAACATCTTGATTAATCACATATTAAACAATTCCAACCACACTAAATACATTTACCTTCATATAAATAAAATCCAATTGGACAACTAATACATTTAGGAACATCTCCAATGAATGTACATTCTGTACAAATTTCAGGACACTTACCACAAAATTAATTATTAATCAATATAAAACCATCTTAACAATTTTTACATATATATTGTGAATCACATATATCACAATGTTCATTTTAATCTACACATTAATTATTTACAGCTTTACTGCAACTCTTACATTAAATAGATGATCTAACTCCTAAATGAAATTAAGTTATTAATTTATTAGTATCAATTTATGAAGTATCTGTGACTATTTTTAAACATTAAGGACATAATTCAAGAGTCAAATCATTTGAAATAGTAAATAGTTAATAATTACTTTCCATTCTTTCAATTAATTTAAAGGCATTATTTGAATTAGAATTGTATGCCTAATAATCAAATGTACAAATAGGATTTAAATACCAAATTTAACTATTTATATAGCAATCTCCACATTAAATTTATACATCACTCATTGGTGATGGACAACTTAGACATTATTAAATATTTCCATTCTTAATTAAAAATTATCCCTATTAACATTTATTGATTTGATTTTCTTCTAAAAAGATATTGGAACCTATTCTATCAGTAAAACCTTATTTATATAGATAAATCAATACTTTAACATATAACTAAACTTGTATCAATATTCTCAACGTAATTTCTTTTACATTAACATTAATTATTTGTTATTACTCTAAATTGACTATCTTGACAAGATGTACATTAATTCACTTCTGGACCAATACATTCTTTACAAAGTATATTGCAATCTAAATATTAAATTTAATTATCATACTTTTCACCATTGTAAATGTATTGCCAAAACAATATTCTAGTTTCAAAAATGCCATTTATCCTCTCATTAAAGCATCAGCATATTTATCTCTACCTGCCATCAATACTAATAATTGAGTTGCAAAATGATTCTTCTTTTCAACATAATAATCTGTAATCTCAAAATCCTTAAATTAGAAATAGATCTTCGTATTACTATATCCTGTTTCAGCTTCAACATAAGATCCATGTTAAAATGAAAAATAATGCCATTAAGTAATTTGATCTTCATATTCAAGACCCTTAACACTCCATTTATCATCTTCTTTAGTTTTATAGAAAGTCAATTATGCATATGTATATGAGAAAGTATGAACTGATATATTTGTGTTTTCAGGATACTCATAATCTTATTAATAATTTAACCATAATTATCTATCTCCTTACAAATAATCATCTGCATAAAAATCAAATAATGCTAATCGTAAAGCAGTATATGAAGATATTTTAGTAATCAAACTCACTTAATCCAATTTAATCCATGATGAAACAGCATAGTTACCTTCAGCATAGAATAAATTCTCCATTTTTGCTCCCAACTTATTAAAATTATAGATATAATCAAACATATAATGTATCTAATTTCCAATTGAACATGCATCAGGAAAACTACATGATACACTCAAAGCTGCATCAAATTCAGCTATACCTTCATAGTATTCATCCTTAAATAGAATTTCACTTTTTTCACCAAAATATATATATCCTGGTGAATGGTCTGGAACTATAGTTGTAAACCCAGCAGAAAATCCAGATTTCCTTCTATTTTTCTTATCAATTTCAATTCCAGAGGTAACATATGTCTAATCATAATTACTATCTATTAGCAATTTATAAAAAAATCTAAAGTCTCCAGTGTCTATTTTTTAACAATAATAAAGATAAGCCCATCTTCCTTCTAACATAACATTATCCAAACTAAATTGGTTTAAGAAAGAATATTCCCCAAATTACTCTAGAACTATATAGAATTCTTATGCATCAAGTGCATTAATCATATAAATCTTGGTGTACATATTTTTTCTCAAAGTATCAAATTCATAGATCAATTATAAAAAAGGCAAAGAAGTTTTTTTAAGTTCTGTTGTATTTAACATAGGCATCCATCTATGCCACATTCCATAACCTATGATATTCTTGTCTGTGTAATCCCTAATCACCATGTCATCTAATAATCTATTCACCGGAGATGATACAGTATCAAAATTAAAACAAGGAGCTGCTTAAATACAACATCTAATTTTATTAAAATCACTACCCTAGAAAAGCAATAATCAGGAAAACGATCATTTGATAATAATAATAATAATTATATTTTTCATTTAATTTACTCAACTACTTAATAATTTGACCTAAAAAATAATAATAACAAATTGAATAAACCACTTAAAAATTAGATGATTAATCAAAAAAACTAATAAATTTCTATTTTTTGACAAAAATTAAAGATTGTTTAATATACATTACTAATAATAAAAAAATTCGTTTATTATTTTCAATTATTCTATAATTTTTATCAACTATTCTAAATTAAAATCTTATATTCTTTCTAATTAGATATATTATTTGAATATATATATAGATAGATTATAATTAAAGTTCTATTTTTTCTAAATTGATTCTAAAAAGTATAACTTTTATTTTAATACTTTTTTTACTATTTTGGATAGGTAATCATTAGAAAATTAGTGTAATAAAAGATGTTCTTATTATTAATCAATTTTATAATTATACATAAAATAAGACATATGGATCAAAATCATCTGAAATTAAATTTTAGTCAATTCATCGTTGAGAAACAAAACTCATATACAGACGATTATAAACTTGGAGTATACATTATATATATTGTTTAGGGAGTATTAGGAGTTGGTGCATTTTCATAAGTAAGAAAAGTGACACATAGAAAAACTAGAGCAATAAGAGCAATGAAAGTTTGAGAAATGTTTATCATTTATAATAGGTCATTAGTAAATCAAGACTATCTACTACTGAATTGTAATAAAAGTTTATTAATGAAATAAATGTGTACAAATAATTAGATCATCCTCATATACTTAAATTATATGAGTTCTATTAAGATGAAAAAAATTATTACATTATTATAGAATTATGCACAGGGTACATATTGAAATGGAATATAGTGGAGAATTGTTTGATAAAATAATTGAAAAAGGCAGTTTTTCAGAAAAAGAAGCATCTTATGTTATGAAGTAGATTATGTCTGCAATATTGTATGCACATAATCAAAGCATTGTTCATAGAGATTTAAAACCAGAAAATGTTTTGCTTGATATAACTAGTCAAGGCAATTATAACGTAAAGGTAGTAGATTGGGGAACAGCAAAAATATTTTCACCAAATCAATAAATAAATGAAAAATTTGGAACTTTGTATTACATGGCACCAGAAGTATTGAAACGAAATTATAATGAAAAATGCGATATTTGGTCTTGTGGTGTTATTTTATATATTTTATTATCTGGAATGCCTCCATTTAATGGAAAAACTGATGCTGAGATACAAAAGAACATTTTAAATGGTAAATATAAATTAGAAGTATGATTATATTAATCATTTTTTAAGGGTGAAGTTTGGAATTCTGCAAGTGCTCATGCTAAGGATCTAGTTACAAAAATGCTTTAATATGATGTATAAAAGAGATTAAGTGCTAAATAAGTATTGGAACATCCATGGTTTTTGTAATAACATTAAGAAAAAGTCGATAAATAAGTAGTGTAAGGGAGATTGAAGAATTTGATGAATTTTAGAGCTGAATAAAAATTATAATAAGCAACTTTAATGTTTATTGGAACTACAATGATATCAAAAGAAGAGAAAAATTAATTAGTAGTTATTTAATTATCGATAAGATGTAAGCTTTTAAAGAGATGGATTAGAATGGAGATGGGATCCTTACAAAAGAAGAGATCCTCGAAACATATAAAAAGTATATGGATGATGAAACTGCTTTACAGGAAGTTTAAAAGATAATGGATTTAGTGGACATGGATGGATCAGGTACTATAGATTATACAGAATTCATTATTGCTTCTATGGATAGAAGAAAAGCAGTATAAAAGGAGAAATTGAAAGAAGTAATAAAAATCTAAGATTACAAAGGCATTTTAAATATTCGATAAAGATGGAAATGGATATATCTCGGAATCCGAAATTAAAGAAGTATTGGGACCATCATTAACAGGAATTGATGAGAAATATTGGTTAGATATGATCAGAGAAATTGATAAAAATGGTGATGGATAAATAAGTTATGATGAATTCTGTGAAATGATGATGAAAATCATTTAATGAAATATATATCTAGACTAATTTCATCTATATAAATAATGTACTAGCATTATCTTAAACATATCATCGATATATGATATTGCTTAAAGCGATTTCCTATTTATTATTTGCATAATATTTTGGATTATGTATTAACTTATTATTAATTATTTATGAATTTATATTCTAGTTCATTCACATATATTGATGTGAATATGTTTCGATTGAATTAATAAAATCCTAAACTATTATAATCTAGATTAAACTCTTTTATATTAAATTCTAAGATTTTTTTCAAATTTTATAAACTATTTTATTTTATCTTCAATTCATTATCTTTATCTATTTTATCTAGATTAGTTTCCCTTAACATTAAAGTTCCAATATTTCGTTTTTATAGAAATTTGTATTATCTTAAATTATTTAATAAACTGAAAATTAATAGTCTTTAATAAGTATTTATAAGCTTTCCTCCTCAAATTTCAAATGCACTTTTGAACTTCTTTCTAATTCTCAATTGTTTTGAAATTTATCAAACTCTACATTCAGAATTTAATTTAGAATTTAGTAAATTGCCTCAATATTTTATAATTTCATCCTCTTTTTTTAATGAAAAAAATAAAATGAGATTTAAAATATATAAATTAAATAACTTTTTACATTTATTAATATATCTTATAACTATATGAAATGTAAGATATTGAAATATTCATGATATGAATTTAATATTTAATTTCTATAAATGAATAATTGAAATAAAGATAGAATATATGTAAGATATGAAAAAATTTATATTTATGATTTAATTCATTGTTAATGCATTTCTTTCCAAAATTACATTACTTTTCCAGACATAATCTAATCAACCAAGTTTATAAACTCTTATTCTGGACTATTGGCTGGAAATTTATAATTTTCAACTCCTTAAAATAAATTTTATTTGTTTGGAGCATATAATTAAGTTGAGAAATCTGGTAATAATAAATTCAAATGTTTGCAATCTTCTGATGTAAATTTTGGAATTGCTGGGGGGAATACCTATATAATAATTAGATTAATTAGTTTACTTTTAATTTATCTAAATTTTCTTTTTATTTTTTATGGTAATTTTTAAGGAAAATAGCTGCCATTTTCTTAAAACTCTCTTTATCTCCTCCAGTTTATAGATATGTTTAATAAAGCATTTAACCAACATGAGTTTAAAATTCCATTTTAGATCCTACTAGAGTATTTTATGTTTATTAATTTGGTGTATCATTTGCAAGTTAATCAGCTTCATTTACTTTTTTTTATTTCTCTTTTTATTATCTTAATTTTCTTTCTTCTTCTTCTCTTTATAATTATTATCTTTTATGTAAAGCTAATTGCATCTTTTTCTTAAAACTGAAATAAGTTATATCTTATTCTTCTTCTAATTTCTATTCCTCATTCTCGTTTCTGTTAGGATTCTCTGATTATGATCTTGGTTATTATTTAGTATCTTATTTAACTTAGACTTGATCTTCTTGTTTCTATTATTGTTATTAAGTTTCTCGTTACAAAATTTCTAAATAATCTACCTTGTCAACCTTTTATTTGAAGATATTAAGTCTATGATTAATAGTTT
Organism: Paramecium primaurelia; assembly: GCA_905182975.1. NCBI lineage: Eukaryota > Ciliophora > Oligohymenophorea > Peniculida > Parameciidae > Paramecium > Paramecium primaurelia. The sequence continues at coordinate 175,737 of CAJJDM010000142.1, forward strand.
CTAATGTAGGTAGAGTTTGACCACCTTGACTGTTTCTTATAACATCTTTTCCTAACAATTTCCAACCATGTACAAATTATTGTTACTCTGATTTAGAAATTAAAGTTTATCTATATATTAATTAATTCATTTTACTTATGTTTATTTTATTCAGTTTTTTCAGCATTCTCTTCTTTTTCTTCTTATTCAAATTTTATGGCTTCTTATAATCCTGGATTTTCTGTGAAAAATTATGCCATTTGTTCTTTAAGATGGAAAATAGTGTTTGTATCTGTCTCTGCTTCTTCTTCTTCAATGCTGGAATTGAATGAATTATCACTATTCATAGAATCATCAGAAGAGAAAACTATTGCTTCCTTCTGTATTTAGATTTAAGATGCTCTTTTCATAAATACTTTGTAAATTATATTATATTATATAATATTAGAATCAAATTAAAAATGATTTACGTTTAGAAGATAGTTTTAATTGATTCATCTTAAGAATTTCTTAATTAAGTTATTATACTTTCTATAGTTATTTGATTCTTTTTACGAATTTTTCTTAATCGTTTGATAGAATCTAAGATTAAATTTGATTACTAGCTTTATACAAATTATCAATATTAATTTCTAGTATTGAATTTAAGGAAGAATCATTTGTCATACTTGCTGAGCGAGATGTTAATTATTTTTTAAAGTTTTTCAAATAATGTTTAGATTATTTTATTCTTTTAGTTACAGGTAATGTTTTTTGATTAATTTGATTTAATTTCTTATTTTCTTTTGGTTTTACAAACAAATAAGCATATAGTTTGACATCTTTATTTAATGGATCATTTAAAACATATCTATCCTATTCATATTCTTTAAATTAAGTATTTTTCATTAACATTCTCTTCTTTGCCTTATTTAAAAGTTATTATTCTTATTATTCTCTTTCATATATAAATCCTCTTAATCTTTAATCTATTATATCTCTTACTTTTTATTTATTAAAAATATCTTAATCTTATTTTGATTCTTTGTTTTATTTTAATTATTCATCATCTCTCTTAACTCTAAGATATCTATGAGTAAAATAATTAACATTTTCATATTCTCTTTATCCATCTGTTCTATCTGTTATGAGATTCTTTTATTTAAACTTATATTTATTCTTTTCACTAACCTCATAGAGTTGTCTAAAAAGTTACACATCTTTGAGATTAGTATCTTCAATAGGTTTAGTATCTTGATTTTTTTGTATTAATTTCTTTATTTTTTCAAATCTTTATAAAACTTTGACTTTCTTTTCTATCTCTTAATCAGTTAATCCTTATTGATGTAAAGATTTATATTTATTTGTTATTTGTAATTAGTTAGCAAACATATTAGCTCGTTTTACAAGTTTAATTCTATTTTTTAGTTTAGTTTCCTTTCTGTTTAAATGATTACATTCATTTACTAAATTCAAAGCAGAAAGTTCTCCATTTAAATATTATCGAAATCCTTATCTGAGTTTTTCATTGAATTATAAAGGATTTGCTTAATTCAATGGTGATGAATAGAAGATAGGATCATTAGCATATTTTTGAGATTTATTTATCTAATTTTTCTATTTTAGAGTGTTTTAGAAATTTCCAAACATTTGATCCCATAACAATATATTTTATCCAGTACCATTAACTGTTGATTATCTAGTACTGTACAATGTCATACCACTCTTTGAGTTCACATTAAGCATTTTTAATATAAACTTGGCAAATTTATTGCTAAGTATAATTAAAATACACATATATCATAATCCTTAAATTTGTTTCAAAATTCTCAATGTGTCCTTTTCATAAATATTAGCAGCAGATACACATACGATCAAATTAGTCAATGAACTATTACGAAATGCATTTTTTAACACTTTTGTTATTAAATGTGTATTGCATAATAATAATCTCTAAGTTTCATCTTTTGTATTCAAAATACATTCAATTTGACTTAATCCTGTATTATTAAATATTACTATTATATTAATAATTTGTTTTTACTTTCATTTAACATATTAGGTGAACAATATTTAGATTTTTAAGAACCTACTAAATCAACAAATTGAATTGCAAAATTTCCAAAATCTAATTTAATTATCAAAGGATATATTGTAGAAATATTACTCATAAGACCATTTTATTAAGTTCTATTCTAATAACCTGATTAAATAATTTATAAATATTGATCCATATTCTATATGGAGATCTTTTTTAAATTCATACAATTAAAACTCTCATTAGATTATATTAATTTAACTTCCTATTAAGTTAACATATCAATTATTTTATTTTTTCTTATTTCAATCATACTAATTTAAACATTTTATTGTTTATTATTATTTATGTACATTTAACCAATTTATTCAATAACTCCATCTTCCCTGAACATAGCAGTTGTTTTCCCAGACTATTATAATTAAATTAAATATACTGCACATTCTCCATAAGTAATAAACCATTGATCTTACTCTTAAATTAGATTATTATTAAATTATAATTACTAATCTTTAACTATTTAACAAAATTTGATATTATTATTCATTATTTTTAATTTATTTTCATTTATCTCTAATGATTCTATTGCTCCTCTAATAATATCACTTTATCTTAAACCAATTACTCTGCAATAAACTTTTAAATTATTTTAATTCATAAATAAATCATTTCAATAAAAAAATTGAATTTAATATTAATAATTGAATTTTTATTATTGTAGAATAATCCATATAAGAATTAGATGTATATATTAATATACAATTAATAAAGTAAAATAAAAAGTTGGAATTTCATATCATATTTTGAAAATCTATTTTAATTATTCTTTTAAATCTTATGAACAATTTAATGATTCTATATACTTTTTCTATTAAAGGCCATTCAATTTAGGATAATTTTAATTCTTCATATAGAAATTATCACACTTTTATTAATCCAAAAAATTGATAAATTTTATTTAATTTTCAACCATTTTTAGATATTCTTTGATTACATTTCTTAAACGTTTTGCTTGACTTCCATTTATAAATACTAAATTTATTGTATAATTTACTTTATTACTTCTATTCTAAAGATTTGATAATAATCGACCCATTAATTTCACCATTTAATTTGAGAATATAACTTAACCATAAATTTAAAATTATTAATATTTATTCAAGATTGCTATCTTAATTATTAATTAAGGAATTAAATAATTATAATTAATAGATTTTGTTCTCAAAATATATCAACATATTGAATTCTTCAATACTTCTAGGTGAATATACTTACAAATCATGTTAATCGTTCTATCTAATCAAAGGATGTTCAAATATTTATACCCAACTTATTCTATCATCTTCAGAATATCTAAGCATCTATTTTATAAGTGTTACTACAGATGGCATATCATTCTCAGGAAAATGAACTCTATTATGTTTCATATCTTAAAAGAAACCTTATAGTTCACTTAAACCTTATATTTTTTCGTGCGGTAAGGATCCATATACCATTTTATACAGAATCAAACCAAAAGACCATACATCACATTTAGAAGAGAAATATCCTTCTAAAAGTTAAGGAGAAGCATATAATGGTGAGCATTTAATTGATAATTCTTACTTTATATCAGGATTAAGAACAAATCTTGCAAATCCAAAATCTGCTATTTTAGCTTTATTATTTTTAAACACAATATTGTCTGGCTTGATATCTCGATGAATAATATTGTTTCTATATAATTCTTTATATCCATTACAAAATTATTTGATAAATTATATTATAGAATTTTTGTCGAATTATTATTGTTGTAAGAGCTATGATAAATTACCACCTTCACAAAATTCATAAACTTCATAAGAATTTTGATTGTGATTAAAAGTTTCAATAAATTATACTAGATTCTCATTCTCCTTTATATTTTCATAAATTTCCAAATTCACTTTGAACATTGGTTTTATCTATTTCAATGCAAATACTTATTTTGCATATTCTGCCTTATATACCTTTCCTTCACTTCCTTAACCTATAATCTCCAATGTTTTGTACTTTCCAATCTTTAATTACTTATTGAACCCATATCGAATATCCATAATGTAAATTATAAAATAATTTAATAAAATTGCAAATAAATAAATTAGTTTAATTCAAATATTCAATCTTTAATAGAATCTTATAATTAATTGATTATATATTAATAATCAATTATATATCATCTAAAATTGAAATAATATTAATATGATATGAAATCTAAGCTTTATAATTATTTTATGTATAAATATTCATTTATTTTATAATAAATAAATTTTATTAACAATAAATTTATGTTTCAAAACTTTTATTATTAATTTTTCATATGAATTTCAACCCTTATCCTATATTGATTGTAATAGATATAATATTCAATTAAACTAACTTTAATCAATTAAAATATAATTTAAATAAACTTAATTATGATGTTTCATTTAGTTTATAAGCCAAAGATTAATTCTTAAAAACATTAATATTAATATCAAATGAATATGTCTAATCAGCTTATTGGTGGATTTCAAAAAGAAACACCATTTAAAATCTCAAATACAAAATCTGGAGTATTAGAGAAAATTTTATATTCCATTGGCAAAAACCCAATTGTACAAAGAAGAGCTACAGATTAAAATAGAATGACCATTGAAGGGGCTTTTATAAGTCGTAATACTTACTAATGATTAATAAATATATATTAAAACAATTGAAATGGACTCCAAAATGCTTAACATTTTTTTCATAGTATTACTGATCGAATTTATTATAATATTTGAATGTATATATTATAATCAATTATAAATAAGATCTTCTTCATCTTGTAACATGACATTCTTTTTTATGCATGCTCTATAAAGAGTAAGACCGATAGCAAATAATATTGCCCAACCCCATGCAAATAATACATATTGCCAATCAAATCCATAAAAGACTCCTACTTATAATATTTACAAGAACCTGGTTCTTAATATAAAATTTTTTCAGAATCACAAGAGTCTTCACAAGTATTACAACCACAAGGCTTTTTGATTTCAAATTTATATGGGTCATAAAATTTTCCATCATCAGCCTTTTCAAAAGTTTGATTACAATTATCTATGTTAGGCATAACTAAAGAATTTTATTCAGAAAACTCTATAGCAATTAATTAAAGAGATGAAGAACTAATTAATTACATCATATCATACACTCCTTATTCAGCTTAAAAAGTAAAGAATCCACCAGGGGTTGACATGGCACTAACTTAAGAAGCAAAGTTTGTTCGTTTACAAGAAGAAAAAACATCCTTATGATGACTATTTTAATTACACATGCCACTTAAGGATGTATACGTAAAGTTACAGTTTATACATCAATGGTTCTATTAGGATTTCTTGGATCAGTGACATTGGCTCTGCCAGTGATTTTAAGAAATTCTCCCTATCTTGGATCACATGAATATGCACACCAAAATCTTTTCATATTTGCTGCACAACTATTGTTATTTTAGTTATTTACATATCACATCCATCACCATCACTTCCAAATGTGGCATCTAATGAGAGAAAATCACTCCCAATTCCTTCATCTTATGATTAAGTACAACAAACAGGAGTTTTCTCATAGAATTGACATGAACTTAATTTATCAATAATCCAGGGCTCTTTATCTGTTTCTATGGGTACTTTATTATCATCTAAAGTGTATCCACAAGGTGTTCCATTAATGAACTATATTAATGCTATAATCCATAACATATTTATTTTATATTAAAATAAATTTCAATCATTCATCAAATCTATTATTATTATCTCACCTATATCAATTCATGGTATGATCTTATTATATCTTATTATGTAAGAAAATCAAAGAAAACAATATTTATTAATTTTTAATAGAAATAAAAAATATTACTTAGAAGTTTACATAGTAAAATAAGCATTATAAAAAATGATCTCTACAATTTAAATAGAAATTTATTGATATTTAGAATAAAATATAATTAATCCAAAAGGATTATTATGTGTGTATTTTTATATAAAGGAATAAAATAGAGAATAGAATATTCTAATTTAGCATAACGTAAATATGTGCAAAATTGATTATTTTCTGATTGAATAAGATAGAAGATTCAATTTGAATGAATTATTTTGTTGAATTTACATCATTAATAAAATATATTGAAAACTTGACTGTTAATTAAATTTAATGTAAAATAACTCACCAATTAAAGGTCGACGTATTTCAAACCAGATTAAGTTGACAGGCAAAGTTCTAAAAAAGAAGACAGCATCAGAAGTGGAGATCTTAGGTCCTTCTGGAAGAGATTTGGATACTAGTGTGGTTGCGAAAATTTAATTAATGTAGTACGAGAACCTGAAATCACATATGCAACAGTGCCAAAGTGAACTTAAAGTTGCAAAGAGCACAGAAAAGATTAAAAAAAAAAAGTCTCTTGATCGTACTGCTGCCATTAAAAAGAGTCAGCAGTTGTATAAGAAAAAAAAAAAATCCACAAAAATAAAAAAAAGTGTTAGTGCAGAAAGAGTTAAAAGTTAAACTTTAGAGTTCTCATCTCCAGAATGTATACGTCGTAAAAAAGCAGCCACTTTTTTTAATGAAAAACCAAATACTCTGCAAGATCATCGTGAACAATTAGGACTTAGTTTCTTAAATAAAATAGGGACTAAGAGAATTGATTAAATTTTAGAGCGTATTTAAATGATTCTATAGCGTTAGGTAATAGGATGTCATCAATAGAACATTCACATCATCCTCCTCTTACTCCTGAAAAACATCGCATTCCTCATTAAATAAAACATTATATAAAAGAGAAAAAGAAGTTTTATTCATAATTAGAATCAATAAAATAATAATCAATGTTAGAAAAGAAAAAACACATTGATGAAAATCTACGTTCATTGGCTGAAATAGCTAAAAGAAATTCTCTATCAAATAGTAGATCACCACCTAGAGATAGTACAAATAAAATTAGTGCAAAACCACTTATGTTAAGTTATGTAGCTAATCGTAAAAGTACTTCTCGTAAATCAGGAGTTCCAAAATCTTTAAAAGAGTAATTTAAATAATTGGAAGCTCGATATAAAACTTTAAAGAGTAATAGTGATGTTATATCATTGAGAGAATCTAGAAATTATGAACATGAAATGAAAGAATAAGCAGCAAAATGTATATAAAGATGGTTTAAAGGATATAAAGTAAGAAAATTTTGGTAGAAAAAGAAATAGAAAAAGTTATTGAAAATATAATAATTGTAATAATTAAAAGATACAGAAATGGCAAGATGGGATAATTTAAAATAATTCCTTTAAAATCTATAAGTTAAATAAGATATTGTTGTGATTTCAGATTTAATTGAAAGCTTAATTAAATATGCAGATTTCAATAAAGAAAATGTACTTTCAAATAATATTGAATAACCTTAAATCAAATTAAAACCATAAAAGTTGATTATTGAAAAAACTGAAGTGTTTCCTCCATAAATTGGTCAAATTCTTTAGCTTAGAGGAGAATTAATTAAAGAGAGAGAAAAAAAAGAAAAATAAATCTTAAAAGATCTTCTTGTTTAAGAAAGGATCTCTCCTCGCTCTTTTGGTTTGAAAGAATAAGAAATAGTAAAGTGGGGAGAAAAAGAATTCTAAGCATTAGAAAGTAGTAAATAAGCAATTAAAGATGGATGGTTTAAAGCATATGAAACAATATAAAAAACTTAAAAGGATTTAAGATTTGTTTAGAAATTAGGAGATGATCATTTTAGTAAGATGATGCCTGTAAGTGTTAGTCAAAGTAATCTACTGAAAAATTAACTTCATGATTTGAAAATTAATGTAATTATTATGAGTGATTTATAGTTATTAAGGGCTAGCTATTCTGAAGAAAGTCTCATTGATTAAAAAAAGAAGCCTCTTTAAAATTCAGAGTAATTAGATATTTAGGAACAACAATTAGTATCATACAATTCAAATTAATCAAATAAGACTCTATCATCATATATCCAAGGTCTAGAAGTAATATATTACCTAAGTAAGGGATGTTCCATTAGATATGGAAGAATAGGGACAAGTTGAGAATTTGCAGTATGTGTAGACTCATGTTGGCTATGTTAAATAATATTTAGAAGACATCAAAATAATTGTTAAAAATCACTATTAGAATTAATTCTTACAAATTATCAATTTAAGTATTGGTCCATCTCCATTTGAAATATTAAGATTCTTTAGGTTGACAGAAGAAATGTTAGAGTAATCTTTAGATGGTGGATTTATTCATTAAGCAGTTTTAAGTTTGGAGATATTTTCAATGAAGGAGAAGGTTGGAGCAGAAGATGTTTGTGTTAATGAAATGGAAAGAATACATAATAAGGCTATTTTTGATGCTTTTAATGAGGCATTAGATTATCATAGACCTTTTGGAATAAAGGGAAGACCATTACCTTGGAGAAAGAATGTAATATGTAGGTAAGTGAATTTGGTTGAAGAAGCTCTTGAGAAATCTTCAATAAGAGTAGTGTAATGGGCTGAAACTTTAAGTGGCATACTATTACCATAAGGTAGTTAAATGGATAATGATATTTTGCCATAGGTTAGAGAAGAACGATTAGATAAGATGTTGAAGTAGGAAGTAAATTAATTATTTAATATTAATAGATATTCGAAACAGATGATAGATGGTAGGAATTTGATGAAGAACATACTGAAGTAGCATTGGAGTTGAGTGAATTAATATTCAATCATCTCATTACTGAAGTAATTACTGAATTAAGAATTTGATATATTATTTTATATTTAAATTATATCTCATTTAAATTTGATAAATAATAAATTAAAAGCATATATATAAGAATTAATTAAATATTATTCATCAATAAGGATAATTACTATTTTTATTATTTTCAGTAATCATAAATAATTTAGGTGTTACAAAAGTACCTTAACTGACAGGAAGTTTAAAGTTTTTTCTCACAGTATCCTATTTTAAAATAGCTCTTTATTGAGGTTTTAAACTTGCTAATCTTATATTTCTGATAGTATCATCAGCTAAAAGAGTAGTTGAATGTTCTTTTTTTAGTATTCTTTTCATTCCTGAAGATTTTTCACTTTTTAATCTAACAATTTCTGTTCTTTATTCTAAGATTTTAGTTTCAGATCTATATTCTTAAGGTCTTAAAGTACATTCTGATTTCATTTCAGGTTTTTCAATTCTTTTAAATGATTATTATTATTATTATTATTATTATTATTATTATTATATCTTTTTTATATCTATTTATATTTTAATATTCTTACTTGCTCCTGTAGATTCTTAATATAATAAACCTGCATGTTCTATAAATTTATCATAATCTTCTTCGTATTATTCTAATGGATAAACTTTTTCAAAATTTCCAATATTCTAATTCTCATATTAATCTCTAATTTCTTAACATTACTTTATTAGTTTTTACTTCTCTTCCAATGTCAATTTAATTGGTTTAGTTGTTAACATCCTTTACTGAAGTAATTGCTTTTCTTAATTTATACATTCCTATTTAGCCTTCTAAGTACAATTCATCAAAATTAATGATTATGAAATCAATTCCCTTTTTATAGTTGCATCCAAAGGAGTATCTGTTGTAAAACTTGGAGAATGATTGACTTCCAATAAATAAGGTTTAAGTTTATGATCCAAAATAACATCCATACCTAAGACTTCAAAACACATATTATTCATATGATTATTTGGTTAACAAGATTTATATTAATGAGCTAAAATAGGTTATACAGCACAAAATGTCTTAATCATCATTTTTTTAATTGTTTTCCATAATTAATCAACATTCTCACCTCTACTTTTTAGTAATTCAAAAACACTAGTCATACTTCTCTTATGTCCAACATCCATTTATTTATCACTCTAATTAAATACAAAATTTTCATTATCTTTATTAACAGCATAATTTGTAAGATGCATACAAATATTATCCAAATTGTCTTTACCTGGTTTTTTGTATAATTCTGTTGCAAATCTAGCAAGACCTTCTTTAAATATATAAATTCTTAAAGGATCACAACCAGCCAATAATACATAAATTCGAAGATCAAATTTTAAACCATCTATTAAATAAGGTTTACTTAAATATCTTTATGCTACATAATGTTCATGAATTGAAAGACCTTCAGCATCTTTAACCAACATTATCCCTTTACCTTGACATGATGCTTCAGGTTTAATGATAAAAGTTCTGTTCTTTCCAATATTTGCTCTAAAATCACTTAATTCTGCTGGCAATAACCAAGTATAAGGGAAGTAATTATATGCTTAAGGAAACTATTTATGCATCTTCATAAGGTTCCTTCCCAAATGATTTTTACGAGCTAAACTATACATTCCTGGAAAATGATTCACTTTTTGATAAGCTAAACTATTTGATTTATTAATTACAATTCATTCTCCCTAAAAGATCAGAAAAGACAGCTCCATCTGTCCACCATACATCCCAATTAGTTGCATTTTCATCCTTCTAAATTTTCCAATTTAACATCTTTTTACCAACATATCGTATCACCGGGTATTAGGAGCCTAAAAGGAGATATGTAGATCATTTGTACTGGAAACATTAATTATTAATTGTTCTTTGCTTTTCTTAACCTTATTTTTTGGTTTGGTCACCTCTTTTTATGTTTAACTATCATCTTATTACATAGTATATATAAATCAATAAATAAAAATTCATAACAATTATTAATAAGTAGAAACTAATAGCCTATTTTTGAAACTCTGATATATTCTTTTACCTAATTCCTAATGCAATCCTAAATTGAGTAAACTGATTGCACTAGGAATACATTACTAAATTTCTTTTAAAGAGTATTTTATTGTAACATTCTTACAATTTTTCATACTCTAAAAATACAAATGAAACTTTTTTCTCTTTTCTTAATAAAAAATTGAAACATAAATTTATGTTGGTCTCATTGTAAATATCATTCTCTTCAATAAAACATATTAATATTACTATAATAAAAAATAAAATATACTTTAAATGCAGCATATTGTTTATAATTAGCATTTACTTTGATTAATTAAGGACATTTTTCATCTCCTAGAACATCTTAAACAATAAATGTACTTGGATTCAATTTTAATTACTTTTTTAATTTATTTAACATATAAACTGAACATTTTTAAATATCAGATTATATGAATTCATATGAATCTACAAAACAATCTTTTAGTTTAAGATTTTAAAGATTTCTTCTCTCATCATAATAATAACTATACAAAACCTTACGTAACATTAATTTAAAATTAACTACTTTAGGTTCTTCAAATAATGTAATTCTTTGATAAAGTTAAAAGTTTTAACTTTCATTCAATCTTATAGGAACACACACTTTAAACATATCTAATGGTTTACGAACATTTTCCACAAAAACTTCAAATAAAGCATTTACTTCATTTCCCAAATAAACTACTTAAGTATATAGATTTTCTCTTAAAACACCTTAAAAAGAATCAAGATTGAAAATGAAATGATTTTGAGAATTTTTGGTAATAATTATTTTATTCATAAGAGCTTCCCAAATTTTAATTTCAAATGTAGAAATCATATCAAGATTATTTTTTCTTACAAGTATTTAATTAAAAAATAGATCCTTATCACTTTAATAGTAATTTTCCATACTTCCTTAATTTGAGATTCTTGGACTATGTTTAAAGAATAGACTTTTGTCTGCACGAGGAATATTCTATTATTAGGAAGGTAAAGACAAACGCATTGGATTTAGATTTCCAATTGAATTTTATACACTATATTATTTGGCAATCTATTTTTTTAAGAATATTGGAGGTTATGTTGATGATCTTACATTCTATCTACTTTAATCACTAAAAGATTCAAGTAATTTAGGTGTATCATCATAAGGTTTTTCAAGTAATTCATCTTCATTATTAATTGATACTTTGCTTTCTGTTAATTTTTATAATTCCAATTAAGGTATGGCTCTTGCTTAACTTCTCATTTCACTATAAAAATCTTCAAATTCATCAGGATGATTGACAGCAATTTAATAAATCTTGCTCATTTCAGAGAATTTCCATCTATTTATATAAAATTAATCAATAGTTTCTTTAGTTACTAAACATGATGGAAAGATAGATTCTAAAAATTCTGGATTCATTTATTAGAAATCACTCTATTAAATATAACAACTAAAATTCCTACAAGTTTATGGTATATACAATCCAATTTAAAATTTATTCATAGACAAATATGAGACAGTTATAATAACATACATAGAATTGACAACTTTAGTAGTTTTATATATAAATTTTTATCCTCTAAATACGGGTGTTAACATAGATGTATTCTTTAAAATTCTACTGGCTTCAGCTGGTAATTATAAATTATCAATTTAAACATCCATCATTTATGTTTATGATTTCTTACGAAAAACATTATCATTTAATAATATAGATAATTTAGGTTAAGATGATCTAACATTTTATTATTCTTCTAAGATATTACTTCCATATGTAACTTCAGTAAATGTATTATGTAGATCATATTTTGATTGATTAATAATATAAGATAATGGTATCTTTATTCCATGATAAGTATTAGTTCTATAACAAATTAAGTAGGCAGTCAATATTTTGAGAACATCATGTAAAATCTTATCATGAAAACAATTATGAAGTGCAACTTTTGGACAAATACTTTTTATATCTGCTAGATCCAAAACTAATTTGAATATTTTTGTTCTACTTTCTTATGGAGTAATTTAAAAGTAAAAATAAGTATGTTCACCATTTTCTTGATCAAAATAAAATCTATTGAATTAATATACTTCACATTCCACAAATACTTTTCCAATATTACTGACTCTACTTTATGCATTAAATGTTTTTCTAAGAAAATAAGTATTCATAAAATATCTTAAACGACTTGATGAAATTAAAGTTAATTTTAATTGTTATTTAAAATAATAAAAAAGGATAGTTTGTTTTAAAAGTCTTTGATTTTCATTACTAATAAATTACAATGGATCAGATATGTACATTAATAAAAATTAATCTAATGCACTATATTTATCTCTATTTCTTTCTTCTAAACTAATTTATTATTTTTTAAATTGTAATGCTTTTCCTATTAATCGATGTTAAATTTTAGATTATGATCTAATTTATTAACCAATCATCTAAGGTTTATTAAAAATATGTAATATTTTTTCAACATCTTATAGTTAATGTACAGTTCTATAATATGTTAATCTTTAATTAGGATAATATAATCTAATTTTAATTTATAATTTTTTTAATCCAATTAATTCATGCATATTCTTTTTTAGAATAATCAAATCTTATTTAGCTTATTAATCACTTAAATATAATAATTTAGTATCAAATACTTTAGTTTCTTTGAAACATACTTCAACTCTGAAATATGAATTAGTATCTTTGAAATAAAATTTATTTTTTATAATATTAAATTTACTTCTATAATTTTTAAATGATTTTCCATTTAAAGCATTCTCTTAATAATTTTATTAATTAGATTCATTTATAATAGATAAATGAATACCTTCTTCAGTCTCTGTCTAAGATACTTATTAATCAATTACTAAAGAGGCCATTCTCTCTGAATAAATTAAACTATGTATATCAGTCAATGGTAATAATTAACCAGCCTATAATTATTAATAAATTTCATTATATATGAATTCATCATAGTGATTAATTCTTTTTATATATCTATCTAATAAAATAAATGTATGTCTGAAATCATATATTTATAATTCTTATATTAATGATAATTTCTTTTATTTTTCTGTATGAATTAATTTATTGATAATTTCTAATTTCTTTTTTCTATTGGGTAATCTCACACCAAAATCAATGTTTATTTCTTTTTTGTTAATACTACCATCTTAATTATTTGTAACAAGGAAGGCTTTGGATTCTTATATTAAAACATATCCAATTAATATTGTATTATTTTATTTAAAGATTAAATTAAGTGCAACATAATTATCTGGATATTCATTAATATATTCTTCAGGTTCTGGTTAGATGATAATACCTTTAGGAGGAAAGTAAGGTTCCATATTCATATTACCATTTAATTTAATGATAGGACCTTCTTTTGGTGAATAATCTTAATAATCATCTAAATTTGCTAATTAAAATTCTGGAAAATATTCTTAAACTAATTAAACTTCAGATTAAGATCTATCCTTATATTCTTACAAATCTTCTAAACTTTTTTTAGATTAAGGAGGTTCGAAGACTTCCTTTTATTATTATCTTTTAGCAAATTCAGAAAATTGACTACCTATTTTTGGAGCCATACTATTTCTAATTAAGGCTTATGAAGAAATAATTGGTGTATTTCTAGGACTAATCATTGTATTTCTATTATTGATAGTAGTATATTATTTTTTTGGATGTCTTAAAGGAGATTATTTAACTTAATCTCTTTCAGAACTATTATCATTTGATTTAACATTGATAGATGGACGTTTTTAATCTGATTAAGATGCATTTTCATGAGAATATTCAGATTTATTATCATCAGATTCTTAAATAACTATGCTTTATTCATCCATTAATGCTTAATGTCTTCGTTATGTAGATTAAGTAATTATTGGTTGTTCTTATTGATGATGTTTAATTAATTTAATAGGTTCATTTTTAAATTGTTTAAGAATCATAATTCTTTTTTGTTCATTTTAAATCTTTTTATTTCTATTACATTTAGTTATATCAATAATATAATCAAGTAATTTTTTATTAATTGCATCTTTCATTGAAACTAATTTATATCCAACTACAGATCTTATAAGATAATAATGATTTTTAAGAGCATACATTAATTTGGCTATAATTTATTAAGCAAAATCAGTTTTTAAGAATACTATAGTTTTACAAATACTTGGTTCATAGAGATTTTATTATTTACAGTATATACTTAAGAGACCATTAAAATTTTCTAAACGATCTTTAGAAAACCATCTTTAATATTCATCAAGATAGCTAACAAAATTATTGATTTTGAAATTCAAATTGTATTACTATTCATCATTTTATAATGTAAAATAGACTATCAATTACAATGCAATAATAGATTATTATTCAGTAAATATATTCATTATATGTTATAATTAATGTCCTAAAATATATATATATATATTACTTAATTATGAAGGAGTATTTACAAATGATATTTATTCATCTTCATCAGTCTAATTACTAGAATATCCATTGTCACTAAATGCACATATTGAAATATTAGATAATTTCCAGATTTTGATTTCATCATCAAAGAATAATTTACCTAAAAAGTACATATCTTAATCTGGAAGATTATAAAAATCTACAATTATTTAAATTAACTAATATTTGATATTATTAAATATTACTGTTTTAGCTTTGTTTGTACTAATTTATTCAGCTTCATTATTTTTTATCTCTCTAACAATCTAATCAAATCTTCCTCCCTTTCGTATAGAATTCTTAAGTTCTTTTACTGAAACTTTCATTGTGGTTCTATTGGTTTGAATACTATCTAATTTATCACTACATGCTGTTTAACTTTATGGTTTTTATGTAGCCAATGGAGTTAATTCAATTGTTTGAATAGTTTTAATTTTTCTTATATTGCATTTATATTTTCTAAAATATTATTAAATAATTGTAGCAGCAAAATTTAATTATTCAATTGAATACTTATTTAATAAGTCATTATAGATATTCTCACTTTATTCAGTAATTTCAGTTTACATATGTTATAATAAAGGTATAAGAACTTATTATTAAGGAGATTATTATTATTAAGCCAATACTGATTCAGTTGTAGGTACTCTCATTTCATCTAATTATTATTGCATATTTAAATCTAAAACTGTTTACATTTTAGGTAATTTCTACTCACTTTATTATGTATCAGATTTATTATGTAACATTTATGTATTTTATTTATTTAACATTCTAGGTATAAGTCTATTTGATTTGATTTTCTTTTTATTAGAAATTAATTATTCATTTTGATCTCCTTATTTATTAGTTTTCTTTTTTAATTGAAGATGTTCAGATTTGAATTGAGGTCTTATAAGCATCATTTCATCAATAGGTTCTGTTTTAAGTTAAGCTTCTTATAATTAAACTCTACATTTAAATTAAACAATACTTCAATTTATCCATATAATTTTCATTCATTAAACTTGTTCTTTGAGAATGTGCTATCAAAGATAATCTAGGAGAGAACAATTTATCTTAAGGTAATAATGATTAATTCATATAAGTTGATGCTGCTCTGGATGATAGTTTTTTATTTTTTATTTGAAATGTTTTTTCTTATTGTTATTAATATTCATCTATTTATTATTAATTAGAAATAGTTTTCAATTTCTCTTCATATTCTTATCTTACTTTCTTAATATATTCAGGCATTTAATATTTAGTTGAATGTGATGACAATTATCTCACTATTTATTGATAAGATTTTACTTATGTTTACATATGATGCTATCAATATTAAATATAAATAAAATACATCAAAATTTTTGTTTGGTTTTAATGTAACAACTTTACGTAATAATTCTTATCCAACATCTTTTTAAAGATCAGCTTTGAATTATTGAAAATCTACTTTCTCTTATCCCATAATCATTTCAAATTCCATCTTTTAACTTAATTTCTCATATTTATCTCTTGCTTTCATAGTTGCTGGTGCATCAGGTCCAAATATTAATTCTTAAATTTACCAAGCTTTGTATAGATTTCTTAATGATTCTCTTTCAAATCCTACTTTAAATTGAGATTTTCCTATATAATAAAATGCTCTTGCTAACATCATAAACCATTTTTTATATTCTTAATGAAATTCTTCTTTTGTTAATGTACGTAAAGAATCAAATGTAATTCCCAATCTTTACAAAATGTCAACTAATTTATTACATTAATCTAACATATCATCTTTACGATGCATCATTCTACAAACTTCACTACCATGAAATAGTAATTAAGCATATAATTTTAATACTTATTTATCATCTTCACAAATATTGACTCTTTTTGTATATGAAAATTTCTCCATAAAAGGCAATACATCTCTTAGATTCATCCAAGCTTTTTAAAATTATCCTTGTTATTCATATAATTATGATATTTATAGTATTGCATGTCCTCTTGATTTTACAAATGTATTTGTATAAAATATTCCACTTGTTATTGATATTGGTGTAGTAATCTATAGATTCTAATTATTCCAATACCTCTTTTGCTCTATTAAAAAACATTTCTGCTTATGTATTATTTCCTTATTTCAAAAGTATTCTTCCATCTTTGATCAATGTATTTGCAAATTCTACAGCTGCATTGACTACAAGTGGAGATTCCCAACCATTCTAAGATAATGTTTATAAATAAGATCGTTCTAATCTCTACAGATTCAACAGTTATCCTGATTACATATTTAATTAAATGAGAAACTCATGAAAATTTGATTATAATTATATGTCAATTTTACACTTTAGATTTAATTACTATTCTAATATTTGGTTTTCTTTAATCTCCCAATATTTGTAGATTTTCTTCTCTCTATTCTTTTCCATTTTATTAAATTATTTAGACCTTTTCAGTTTCATCTGTCTACAATTAATTATTCATTTCATTTTAATATTATTATTATTATAATGCTAAACCCTTTAAATCTCTTAATTTTAATCCTATTAAAAATTATTGATATTCTTTATCCTTTGTTATATTTGCTAATCTCATACAACAATTTCGCATCTGTGATCTTAAATAATTACATTTATTTTTTGATTTCCAATCAATTATACTTTTATTTGATCCAAGATTTTTTAATATAAATTATTTCAAAAATTCTGGTATTCTTTATTTGTTAATTGAATAAAATTCTTAAGACTTTTAATCTAATTTAATAACAAAAAAAGAATTTCTATCAATTATTTGTTAAAAAGTCAATTCATAAAAAATATTTATATTGCATTAGGTTTCACTTAATAAAGCAACTAAAAGTGATAAATTGCTATGACCAATTAAATTTAAATCCTCTATCAATTTACTCACAAATTATTTATATGATTTAATCTATTGTCTTATTGTAATATCTCTACTTTTATTTAAATTATCTATTTCATTTTGTTTCTTTATCAATTATTATGAAAATGACTTTTATTTTAGTTCTAATCTGATTCCGCTTTTTTGATGATTAGATGCTGATTTTATTTTATTCCTTAAGAAATCTCTTTATAATATATGAATATGTTAATCTTCATATAAATGTTTGTATGCTTCCTTTTCAAAAACATCCATTTTACAAGATTTACACCAAATATGATTTCTCTCTATTTGATATATTTTAAATAAAGGATTAAGTGTTTATTTCAATATTCTAGAGTCATTAAATGAAGTTTAATGTTTATTAGCTACAGAACTCCTAGATTAATATGATGAATCTAATTTCTTCTTCATAGTATTTTAAAGAATGGTTATATTTTATTAATAAAGTTTAACAAATAATCATTTCAAATAATAGACAATTACAAAATTGCTTTTTTAAAATGTAATTTTTAAACATATAAATTATTATCATATATCACTACAAATCTATTCTTAATTGTCTAATCTTCTTTATTTCATTTGATGATAATTCAGATATAGCACTGCTACTTAAAAAATCTTCCATTTCTTTATAAGATTCCAAAAGCAATGTACTACATATCAATTATAATCTAGCAAATGCTTATTTATTATTTGGATTTGTCATCCTATAAAATTAATATATTATATAATACGTTATTAAATAATTGATACTTGTTCTAACTTCTTTTTCTAAAATTACAGCTCCTGTTTAATGAAATTTTTTATTCATAATAATTTATTCTAATTATTTTGCTATTGAATAACATAAATGTAATGACATTTATTCATAATTATCTTATGTAAATTAAGTCTTCCATTAATTTAATCCTTTAAAAGCATTCTTTATTTAATTGGAAAAGTATTTTTAATACTCTCTTTCTTATTCTAACATTACAACATCCTTCTAATCAAAATGTAATTATTTTATTTCTTCAAACACTTCCTTTACTGTACTCTTCAAATTCTCTGCTAATACCTTTAATTTCTCTTCTATCAATTTTTAAAACTTTTTAGTATTTACTTCAATCATTTCTTCCACTGCCCCAACAATCATTTATGATTATGGACCTTTAGGTAATTCACTATAAATTTATGATTTAAGAGTTTTCAAATACATAGGTATATTACTTAAAATATTAAATAACAAAATTATGAATGAATTATTTACTGTTTACTCTTATGATATACCTATAGCTTATGGAGAAAAATATTCTTTCTTTAAATATCGATGAAATAATTAAAGAGCAATTTAATGTAAATCATCTGAAATTACTTAAAATCCTATGAAATTGATTAATGCACTAGCAATAATTTAATTTTCAGTGGAAATAGCTCTTTAAATTTATTATTTTATTAAATAGAATATTTCTTCTAACCATTCATGATATCCATTACTTAAAAGTACATTTTGACATTCTAATAATTTAGTAAATTTAGCCTTATCAAAATTCCATAAATCTTTAAGAGGTTCTGATTTTTAAACAAAAAATACTATTTATTATTATAATTCAATTTAAGAGAACTCTAAGTATTTACTTAAATATTCTGTAATAGATTCACCTATTGCCAAATTAGTAATATCTTTATCTAATTCTGCAGTTTATTTTAAATGTTACAAAAATCCATTATATTCACTTGATATAGCTGAAATCTCATCACAATAATATGAAACCTTTTCTAATTATTTTTAATCTAAATTAATCTTTTTAGAAATAGATTGTAATAATTAATTATCATAACTTTGAACAGATTTTGCATTCTTAACCATTTTCTCAATTTCAAAAAAGGAATTTAATTATTTTAAAACACCTAGTAAATATGGATGTGATATTTTAGATACTAGATAATCAATTAATTCTAATACACCTTCAACTCCATAATATTATTAAACATTTTTAGAGAATTTTTCTGGTTTTATTAATTCTAAAATTCCAACAAAATAATTCAAAAATGGATAATGATATTTATTATTTACAATATCTTAAAAGGATAATGGTAGATTTTATTATTCATTCTATTCTAAGAGTCTAAGATCTTTAAGTAATTCTTCACCATAAATGTTTTTAACTTTATCTAAAGATTATTCTAAATGTAGAACTCTAGCCAAACCTGAACATAAATTAATTTTTTCAAGTTCATTATTTTTGACTGCTAATTCAAATTATTACTTTTAAAATGGTATCAATTAGTTCATAATAATATTTTCTACAAATTGATAATCTGATTGACAAAATTCTTTCAATAAATTAGGTAGTATCTCATAATAGACTTGACCAAATTTAATACATGATGCAATATCTTATTATTCAATAGCAATTGGTAATTGATTCTTAATTCGACTCAATTCTAGAAAACAATTCAATGTATTTAATAACAACTCTACGTTTTTCTTTTGATTTCTTGCCATACTTGATATTTTTACTTAAGTGCTTCAAAACTCTTTATTGTAACATGAGCATTTTATTAAATTTGATGTACTTGATTATCCATAACAATAGCATCCTATCTTAAATTTGATACTTTGGAAATGCTATTTTTAATGGAATCATCAAGAGTATCACTTTCATTTGAATTGAGTAATTTGTTAGCTTCAAGAATGAGTTTTTATTTTCTCATACTGTAAAGAACTTCTTCTTACTCAATAAGTGGATAGATATCTTTTAATGAGTTCATTATAATATATATATAAATATAGTATATTAATGTATCACACAATCATTTGTATATTTCATAATTTAAAATAACAATGAAGAGATTAGGATAAGCTCTGATCTTGATTTATTGGTTAACTCTACTATAAAATACATCTGCAGCTTCGAACTCTTTAAGTGTTTCAAATGCTGCTTGTTCATGCACATAACTTTTAACTGAGAAAGAATGTAGAGAACGTAAATGTTATTGGAACAACAAAAAATGCTCTATTTTAACAATAAACACAGTCAATTATTGCGATTCAATAGGGATAGATGTTTGTAAAAGTACAGCTGGTTGTGCTAATGTTTCTGAGAAATGTGTGTCTTTTTCAGGATGCAGTGCTTACTAATACCCAACGAATGAAACTTGTTAAAACATCTCAATAAATTGTACTACAGATGGTGAATAGTGTATAGAATTAGATAAGTGTAGTAGTTACAAAAATCAGGTAAGTTGCGTAAAAGATGAAAACGGGAAGTTTTGTTATTGGAATACTGAAAAGAGTATATGTGAATTACCAACAACATGTGATTTATTACCAATTTCTTTAAATTCTGATTTATTATGTAGAGCATAGATTAGTAGTTGTACAATGAAGGAGGGTGGTGGATGTGAAGCAAGTGGAGAAAAATGTGAAAATTAAAAATTGGAAGGAGCATGTTATACAAGTTTAGATTAAAAAAAGTAATGTATTTGGGATTAAAATTCATGCAAAGAAAAAATATGTATAAATGCTCCTATAACTAATATTACACATGAATTATGTACAAAATATTTAGCTACTTGTACAGTAAATGATACTTTAAATGGATGTCTAGATTAATAAATGTTATGTTCATCATATAAGATTTAGGAAAATTGTATTATTAATAGTGTTGGTTAAAATTGTTATTGGAATAAAAATAATAAAAAATGTGAAGATAAAAATTGTGATAATGCAACTGATGAATATTAGAATCATGATATGTGTTAATAATGGTTGAATACTTGTACTGTTAAATCTGAAGGAATAGGTTGTTAGACTAAATTAAATGATTGTACAAAATATACTACTTTTAATTAATGTATTAAGACTTTAGCTGGAGATGAATGTTTTTGGAATGAAACTAAATGTTAATTAAAATCATGTGAGAATGCACCTTCAACAAATATTAATCATGATATGTGTTCTTTATTTTTACCAATTTGTACTGTATAAATTGATTTAACTGGTTGTGAAAAGAAAAAGGCTACATGTTCATTATATACAAAAGAAGAATAATGTGTATCTTAATTAGATGGTAAGTTATGTATATTCTAGAATGATTTATGTATAGAGAGAATTTGTAGTAATGCTTCTGAAGACTTAACAAACGATTAAGAATGTAAAAGATTTTCATCTACTTGTATGGTCAAATCTAATTATAAAGGATGTATTTTATAAGAATGCATAAATATTTAAACAAAAGATCATTGTACATTAGATTATTAAAATAAATAATGTTATTATGGATTATAATGTTAATTAAGAAGTTGTGCTAATGCTCCATAAACATTTAAAACAGATGCAGAATGTAGATCATTTTTAAATGAATGTACAGTAAATGAAGAACTTAAAGGATGTATAGAGAGACCATCATCATGTGATAAATTAAATGAATAATAATGTACTATGTTAAGTGATAATATTACAAAATGTAGTTGGAATGATGATGATGAAAGTAATAAAATATGTAGAATCTTTAATTGTTCAGATATTACACCAGGAACATAAACAAATGAAACTTGTAGTGCTTTTGATTCATCTTGTACAGTTGCTGATAATCCAAGTATATGTATGTAAAAACCATTGGGTTGTTCATTAATGTTAAATAAAGATCATTGTTTAGCAGTAATATTAATAGATATGTATTCAACTTGTAGTTGGGATAATGAAAATTAATTATGTAGAGATCGTTAATGTTCAGATGCTGATTAAGCTATAAAAACAGAAAATGAATGTAGAAAATATTTATCTATATGTACACTTAGTACTACAGGTAGTGGATGTATGAATGAACCTACATCATGTAAAGGATATAATTCAAAAGAGGTTTGTTAAAGTTTAGTATCTAATCCAAATAATATAATATTATGTGGTTGGAATGGTTGTGAAAATAGAACTTGTTTTAATGCACCTATTTTAAATTAAGGATAATAATATACACATTAATTATGTCATACATATTTAAATTCATGTACTTTAAATGCTGATTAGACTGGTTGTGTTGCTAAATTTACATCATGTGATGAAATTAAAAGTTAATTTTAATGTGGAGATACTGTTTTAGTAAATGGATCAAGATGTTATTATGATGTTTCAACAGATAATTATTTTTGTAGAGACTTTAAATGTACAGATGAAACCTCTTCATAAATGACACATGCTAAATGTTAGAGTTTTAGTAATTAATGTACTCTTGGTGAAAGTGGAATGGGTTGTATTGATCTATTAAGTTCATGTTCAGACATTAAAGAAATGTAATAATGTGAAGGAACTATTTTGAGTTTAAATCGTTTATGCAGTTGGGATACTAATCCTACACCTGAATCTGAAAATTAAGTTCCAATTTGTAAAGATAGATAATGTAAATTCAGTCCTCAAAAAGATACTTCTGATGGTTGTGAAAGTTATTTAGGATCTTGTACACTTGGAGATCCAGAATTAGGATGTATTGAAAAACCTTCATCATGTAATGGTTTAACTCAAAAATAATGTAATAATGTAAAATTAATTAATGGAACATATTGTTCATTTGATAGTACTATTTTAGTTGAATCTGAATAATGTCATCCTAGAATTTGTGCTGATGCTCCTACTAAATATTAAACTGATGCTGATTGTAGAACTTGGTTACCTAATTGCACAGTAAGATCTGATGAATCTGGATGTATTGATGAACCTGCTGATTGTTCTTAAATGATGAAATTGTAATGTTTTAAACAATCTACCAAAAAAGTTACTTGTTTCTGGAATGCCAATGCTAATCCTGCCAGTTGTAGAGCAGCTTTATGTACTGATGCAAGTACAAGTTTATATACAAGTGATGCACTATGTAAAACCTATAGATCAGATTGTACTGTTGCTAAAGCTAATGGTTGTATTACATAACCAACTTCATGTGCTTCTTTAGATTAAGATCATTGTCCTAAAGTAACTATCAATGCAGCAAGTAAAGATGCTAGTGAAAATAAGTGCAGTTGGAGTCTTGCAACTTCAGCTTGTTAAGATAGAGTTTGTACTGATGCACCCAATACAATTAATACAGAAGAAGGTTGTAGAAGTTGGCTCAAGACTTGTACTCTTGGATTAACTAATTAAGGATGTATTACTGAATAGACCACTTGTGATTTAGTATAAACATAGAATTAATGTTAAGTGTTATCTAATGGTACTAAATGTGGATGGAATACAGGTTGTGTAAATAGAACATGTTCTAATGCTCCTGATACTTATATTACTGATGAATAATGCAGAGAATATCTATCAACTTGTACTGTTTAAGCAGATGGAACTGGATGTGTTATAAGGGCATCTAAATGTACTGATATTTTAGTAGATAAACAATGCATTAAAATTAATAATAGTAAATTATGTCAATGGAATACAATTAAATTAAAATGTGAAGATAGAGCATGTACTAATGCTCCTATTACATTAATTAATCATGATATGTGTTAAAATTTCTTATCTACTTGTACTGTTAAAGCAAGTGGAACTGGTTGTTAAACATTGTTTGATAAATGTTCTGCATATACAGTAAATAAACATTGTATATTAACATCAAATAATAATGGTTGTTAATGGGTTATCATTTCAGGAACAGGATAATGTGTAGATATTTATGAATCATGTTCATCTTATACTATGGAAGCATCTTGTACTGCATAAAAGAATTAATCTAAATGTATTTGGTCAAATGGATCCTGTTATAATATAGAATGTTAACATGCACCCAAATCTTATTCAACTCATGAATAATGTCAAGAATATGGAAATTGTACTACTAATGGATAAGGTTGTATAAATTATATACCATGTGATTAATATAAATATGCAGCTTCTTGTGTATAAGGAATCAATGGTAAATGTGCAATTGTTAATTAATGTTAAAATATCAGTTGTGATTTAGCCCCATCTACTTATAAGACTCATTCGGATTGTCAAGCATTTCTATCTACATGTACTACAAATGGAAATGGTTGTATTGAAATCAAGAGATGTTAAGATGCTTATGTGGAAGAAGCCTGTAAAATTAATACAATTAAAAGAGAGTGTGCCTGGGTGAATGGAATGTGTTATGATAAAAGTTGTGATACTGCTGATATATCTATTTAATCAGAAAAAGGATGTGATGAATATTATCCTGAAGGCAAATGTACTACTAAAAAAGGAGGAGGTTGTATTACAAAAGGCAAGTGTAAAGATGCATAAGTAGAATCAGCATGTACTTTATAATTTGATGGATAGAAATGTTCATGGTAAAATGGAACTTGTTAATTGAGATCATGCACAGATATATTGGGTTATGATCATAAAACATGTAATACTGCTTAAGCTGATTGTACAACAGATGGATTTCAATGTACAATGATGAAAACATGTTCAAATACTTTGATTGAATAAGCATGTATTAAGGGAACAGATGGACCATGTATATGGAGTTATGGAAAATGTTATAGATATACAAAATGTACAGATCTTATTTATACAACTCATGTAGAATGCAACTCTATCCATCCTTAATGTACTACAAATGGATATAATTGTGTTGCTATTACAAAATGTTCTAAAACACCTAAAGTTGCTTGTTTTATAGGTATTAATACAAATTAAATTGGAAAATGTATTTGGACACCAACATCTGTTAAAATATCAGCACCCTATTAATGCATCGACTTTACTGATTGTACAAATGCATTATATTTAAATCATAATGATTGTTATAATTATTCTCTTGGATAATGTACAAGTGATGGTGTAAGTGGTTGTATTAAATTAGATAATTGTACAAATTATACTGTTTAATCTGCATGTTTTGTTGATAAAGCTGGAAAATCAATAAATTCAGCTGGAGCTATTACATCAACAGGTAAATGTAAATGGTCATCTGGTAAATGTGTTGCTTAAGGTTGTATTGATATTATTGGATATAGTCATAATGATTGTAATAGTTAATTGAGTACATGTACTTATAATGGAAAGAATTGTGTTGTATAAGGTACATGTAGTAGTTATACTACAAATGATGCTTGTACAGTTACAACAGGTACAGATGGTAAATGTTATTGGGATAGTAATACATGTAAAGCTATGAAATGTGAAGATTATCCTGTTACTTTATGTTCACTTTATTCATCTACTTGTATTTAAGATGGATCAACATGTGTTTCACTTCAAGAATGTTCATAATATAAAACTTAAACAGCTTGTGATTATGGTAGTCCAACTAGTGTTTGTGCTTGGATTGTTACCACTACAAATAATAAAGGTAGATGTGTTGAAGTAACTACATGTACTATAGCTACAGTCTATGAAAAGGCATGTAAGAAATTGTCAGATAGATGTTATTGGTAAACTATTACTGTTGCTAATTCAACAGAACATATTTGTGCTCCTAAAACTTGTGAGATACAAACTGGAACTACTTGTACAGGATTTTATGATTGGTCTCTTAAAACTTATACTGTATGTTAATTTAGTGCTTAAGGGAAATGTATATCTACTGATCCCACCAGCTTGTATTAAAATGATTGTCCATTGGCTACCTTATATTAATACACCTGGAATCCAACTACAAATAAATGCACTATTTGTAATACAGTTTAAACCAATAATTCTACACAATAGAATTAATCAAATACAACTGAAGATAGTTCAGCATATATTTTATCAATTGTAATTCTTCTTGGATTTGTAATTTGATTATGCATATTAATATCAATATATATATATATTTATCATTTATAATAAGTAGGTCCCATATATTAAGAAGGTTGTTTTTAAATTATTAATCTACTATCCATAGGTAATATTCGACTTTGAGGTAGCATCTATGTTTAAGGAATAGCTTATTATCTAACCATTTTAAATATGCTATTTGTTTTTGTTTATTGAAATTATTATTATTATTATTATTATTATTATTATTATAGTAATTTCTCATAATTTAATAGTTATTTCAAAAACCCTGTATTTGGATTTACCTATCTTCTCTTTGATTTCAATTTCCATAAAGCTTTCTCCATATTCAAATTGTATTTCCTCATTAAATATGCAACTACTATAGTAGGAGATCTACTGATTCCCAAAAAACAATGAACCAATATATTAGTATGTTTTCTATGTCTTTCAATAAAATCAAATGTTTAATCTGCAAATTGTAATATATTATAATCATCTTTATCATGTGCTTATACTACATGATGAAACTAAACCACCAAATCACTATATTAAACTGCCGTTTCCTAACTTGCTGTTAATACTGCCCTAATTTTTAATCTCTTAAGCATATCAAGATCCTTTGCTCCTTCATATCCTCCAACATATATTCCTCCCTCCTCATGAGCTATTAAAACATCTAAACTAAATTACACTAGACTCAATAATGCATGTGATTGGATCAGGATCAACTATTTATGGTACTGAATAAACGAACTTTAAATCTTCCAAAGGTATAGTTGTTAATACTATGCTTCTAGAAAACGCATCTAAAGTTTAGGACATTTACAATAATTTAAAATTAATATAATATATTTCAGTATTATTATAAATATTCAAAACTTTCTTGGATATTATGCTCTTTAAAATATGGTTTTATTATTTTTTTAAAAGATTTTTGAGTTTTAAAACTTTGAATTAGGATCCACATTTTGGATTTCTTATAATTTAAGATTACTCTTTGTTCTGGAAGTGATAATTTTCTATTTAACTATTGAATATGTGTTATATAATTCAATAAAAATAAAAAAGATTAATACACTAAGCAAAACAGACATCTATAACCATGAAATAGTGATTTTTTGAGTATATAAAAGATAACTAGAAAGAATATTCCAATTAACAAAAGTTGAGGCAGTAAAAATGGTAGTTGAAGTCTCCATTACAATTACTTTAGCATATTCTAAATTATCATAATCTACATATTTAAAATTGATTGTGTATATCAAATAGAATACATTAATCAAAGTTAAAATCAAAGTTTATAATTCTTACTCATATTAATAGAATATGAGAATATAGAGTATCAGAAACTTTTTGGTCACTTAAAAGATATCTCTCTTGTGTGACCAAAATTAATTGAAATTTTGTTTCTACCATGATTTCAGTCCTGTTACTTAATTTAATAATAATATTATTGTTATTACAAGGATTAAAGTAGCAATCAATATACAAATCCAAGTTCTTGAATATGTAAAATCATGATCAGTATTTAATTCCAATAATGACATAAATATTAGATCCCAAGCACAAGCACGTAAAGTGTTTTTAAGAGCATACATCTTTGTCTCCTTTACTTTCTTATAAACTTTCCGTTTCATTTTTTATATATATCTAACTAATTTTGGCCATTCTAATAAGAATTCAGAAGATTCTAATTTTGAAAGTATCTTAACGAAAAATAATGTACTTATATAAACTAGATATAAAGTTGCAAAGACTATAATTTCAGCTCTAAATCCTTCAGCAATATCAGCATTGACTTCATAAAATTCAAACTTTTCATAAGCTTATAAATAAGGAAATTTAAGTAATCTTCCTTAGTTTTTGTACTGACTAATGATATCTAATATTTCATTAACAGATATGACTTAACTTGATTAAAAGTAAATAATTAATGTTTATGGATATAATACATTAATATATTTGAGATATGATTATTCTTAAAGAGCATCTAAAATAAACCAAAAAGAGAGAGCATTTCCTAAAAGCATTGGTAAAATAGATAGGAGACATAAAGATTTAATTGATATTTCATTTATATATTGGAAAGTTCTAGCCATTTATATCTATTCTTAATTAATATAATTTGATTATTTCAATTACAAGTATTCTTTCATATATATTAAAGGAGCTAAATTATTATTATATAATTATTCGGTTAAAATAATTTCTAATATTGGATAGTAGTCTAGATTCTTAAATATTTCAATTTACAAAATATATTGTACTTCAGATACTTAATTAATTAAGGCTGGTTATACTTCCATGATAGTGATATTAAAGAGGGTTTCATTTAAATCAACAATCGATGCTTTAATATTTTCTAAATAGTTAATATTTGATTATTTTAATACAGGTTAAGAAAATGCAATATTTACATATTGATATTAATTCTTTTACATTAGATATTCAGTTATAATTGTAGGATACTTAACATAATTGCAATCTCTACCTAATTTACAAATCCAATTAATTTCAATTAAGCAATTAAATGTACAACCATCTCCATCATTTTGATTTCCATCATCACATTATTCTAAATTTGAGAGAATACCATCTCCACAAATACTAGTACACATATTATTAATTAATATAAATCCAGGATTGCAAATTTAACATTATCCACTTTAACAATTATTACAATTTATAGGGCAAGAATATTAACATTAATAACATCCATCATTATCTTCACATTCTTCATTTCCTGCTATGATTTAATCTCCACAAATTGTTGTACATTTATTATTAATAAAATAATAACCATATTAACAAGAATCAATACATTTACCATATTAACATTCTTAACAATCTAAAGAACATGAAAATTGGCAATTATAACATCCATCAAATTCTATTTCATTTCCATCATCACATTCTTCATCTTCTTAAATTATTAAATCTCCACATTTATTACTTATACATGTATTATTTATTAAAAAGTAAGGTTTAGCACATTAATAACAAAATCCAAATCTACAATCAGAGCAATAAGGATTACAAATACATTCATCAAATTAATACATAGCTAAAATATTATTTCTACAAATCTCTAAACATTATCCTAACACCAATTACTATCCATATTAACATTTATAACAAACACTATCAACACAAATTTCACATTAAGATTAACATAAACTAACCATTTCATATTTAATACATTAATTATTATTCTGTAAAATATAATCTTATTAACATAATAAACAAATTCCAAATTCACATTGATTACAATAATTTGGACAATTAAATTAACATTGATTACAATTCAATAATCCATCACATTCCTCATTAATTGTTATTAAATTATCTCCACAAATAGATTAACAAATATTGTATTCTAAATTTAAATGGTATCCATTTGAACATAAAATACAAATATCATTTACACAATCTAAACAACCTTCAATATAACAAAACGGTTAGATAAATATATCTATAAGTTTAATAAATTCCACCTCAAAAACTCTTTAACAAGTAGAGGTATATCTTAAATATTACCATCCAGAGTAACATCCTAAACAAGTACCTTAATGACATAATGAACACCCATCTATACAAGAATACAAACAGTTAAAACACCCATCAAATGGATCCATATTACCATCATCACATTCTTCGTATTCTTGTACTATTGTATCTCCACATATTGATTATTCTATTATATATTATAAATATACAAACAAATATCTAGATATCTCTTACTCCAAATGATTCAATATTATGATTTTAATCAAGTGTATTTGATATTATAATTTATGTACTTGTAAATAAATGTGGAAAAGTTAACTCAACATTTACAAAAATATCTTTTTAAGATCCTCCACATACTCCATATAAATATTGATCTAATTCTGATAAGCTTTATTTCCATTTAATATTCTAATTAATCTATAAAATAGAATAATCATTATTATCCCAACCATCTATCTTGAGATATTTCAATTTTATCTTCATTCTTGTATGAAATGGTAGAGAAACTAAAGTCAAAATCAATTTAGTATTTTTACCACAAACTCCATAACCACAAATAGATGGTATCACTATTTTTAATTTAATTCTTTACTTGAACATTATTATTTTGTTAAATCTCCATTTAAAATATTCCACCCATCTGTCGTAAATACATTGTCAATATAGAATGAGGCAACAATGATCCAGGTTTGACATTCTACTTATGAATTAGATTAAGAGCATGTAAGACAACCAGTTGGACATAAATAAAGGAAAAGTCTGAAATTCCTATATCCCCACGATTCCTAATTTAAAAATTTATGATACATCAAAAGCATCCTAATCCAAAGTGCTTGTTAATTCAATGAATGTTGTTGATCCAGTGTGTTAAAATTCAAAAGAAATTTCATGAATTGAGTCTTATCTATGATTTCCTATTTAACCACATATATAAGCTTATCCTTCATAAAAATTGTATGTTTAATGGAATTCTAAATTTTCATCTACATACACATGATAATATTCATTAGGATCCCATGTATCAATTCTAATATTAATATCAAATTATTACATAAATAGAGTAAATGAAATTTTCATTTTGTAATGAGGATCTAATAATAAAAATTTAGTAGCAGCTATTCCAACTCCAAATTTTTAAAATCCACCTACAATACTATCAGGACCACAAAATTAAAAAACATTAAGAGGATCAGTTCCTATAAATGACCAATCTAATCAATATAAATTTAATACTGTCTATGTCTGTTAATGTTGTATCAGTGAATGCAGAATAAAAAAGTATTTGCTAGTAACTAATTTTGAATAAAATGGTAGTAAACCAAAACATGTGATCTAACAGAAAAGATTGTTGAAAATTTAAATTATTTAGATAAAAGGTTTTATCATTACAATTTAAATATTCAATTTAATTGAAATTCCTAAAAAATAAATAATATATCAAATAATCATTTACAAGTTTATGACTACACTGGTAATTTCAGTAATAATAATTTATAAATATATGAACTCTAAGGAATAATTGATACATTTCTAATTTAATTAATCTCACATCTGATTCTTATCTATATAACATTATAAGATAAAATTATAACAATTTTATTTGGAAATAAATTTAATTCTATCATAGCACTTCTATTTTTAATTATTCATAAATATTTGATTAGATTCAAAATATATCTATTAAATTATAGTTTTAATTATTATCAAATAAATTAGATAGATATTATAAATATAATATTAAAGTAAACAATCAAGTTATTACATTTTGATAATATTATTGAAATATTAATAATTATAATCATTAACTAAACTATATTATTTTTATTCCAAACTAGAATATAGAATTTTATATATTTAATAAATATAATAAAATGGGAAATTTTTGTTTTTAAGAAAGTTAAGAAACTTGTGAATGGAAACAAGAAATAATACAATTATGTAAGAATTATATATCATTTTCTTGGGCATAGACTATATAATCTTAAATTACAATTCTTGAAGCTATTAGAGAGATTCATCTAAGAGACATTTATTTAATGAATGCATCATTTTAGACAATCAAAATTGAAAGTTAAGTAGAGGATGCAACTATTAATTAAAAGAACCTAAAAAAATTCTATAGAAGAACTGGACTATCTGAATAACAACTTGAATAGAATGATATTTCATTTTCAGGTAGTCTTCTATCAGATACTTAATCTTATATATATCATGAAAAAGCATGTCAAATAAGTGAGTTATCTAAAAGAAGTATGGAATACTTTGCACATTTTACAGACATAATAAAATATCAAATAAAAACAAATGAGATTAGTCATTTTATTAAGGTTTTCAAAGAATCCTTTTAAACAGATGAAACTTATATGGATTCTTTTAAATCATTTGTTGATTTTCTTTATCAAAGTGTTATATCATATTATAAAATTTTGAATTTCAAACAAGAAATACCTAAATATTCTAGTTTAATTAATAAGGATACTTTAATAAATTTTATTACAAATTGTCTTTTATAAGATAAGGAATTATATGAAAAACTATTCAATAAAATATCAGAAGAATTATAGGATAAATGTTATCAAACAAAAAAAATGATGATTGAAAATTAGAATCTATCTACACGTGAAATGGGAATTTCTAGAGAATTTCAATTTATAGAAGAACATTAACCATATTTATAAGCTATCAGAATATTATAAAAAGTTTAATAAAAATAAGGACCTGCTAGTAAAGCAAAAGTTATTTTAAAAATGTCTTAAGTGATTACATTATGCATGTCAAAAGGCAGAGGCAAAAGTCTATTATTAGCTACAGATGACATGCTACCAGTCTTAAGATATGTTATTATCAAATCTTAAATCTACGATATTCATGTTCATATATTTATTTTATAGAATTTATTAACCCAAAATGTTCTTTCGAGTAACTTAGGGTTTTTTATCACAAGTTTATAAGCTAGTATAGAATAATGATTATCAATTTTTGTGATTATAATATATTTATATAAATAGAGTTTAAGTATTATCAATAACAAAAATAATCTATTTAAAGTAGAGGATTTAAAAAATATGATGATTAAATTGTTTCTTTTTAATACACATAAATGATTGTATTATATATATATAATATAAAAATTATAAATATGATAATATTTTACTTAATAACTTAATTAGATAAATAATTACTTTTGAAATTAATATATTTGTGTATATAATAATATATATTTTAGTTACATAAATGAATATATGATATTTTAATAATATTTATAGTTAAATTCATATTTATTTTATCAATTGATATAGCACATTTTGATATGAAAAAATGCATGTGGTATTTTAATCTAAAGTCTAAAATTATTATATAATAGGGCATTTAATTTTGAGTAGAAATTGTCTAAATACTAAAATGATCATTTCATTTAAGTAGATAACTCCAACACAAATAAACTTCTCTTCATATCTAGTTCTAATTGTACTTTCAATATTTTCTCCTATGTCCAAACCTGGAAAATAATATTTTAATACATTACATTTCCTAGACTGAAACTTAAGCCGCTAAACCTTGCATGATTCGTAATACTAGATAACATATATTATTGATTGTCACTGCTCCAACAAAATAATTAATAGATTGCCTTAATTAAATTAAAGAATACTATAATTATTTGTGAATTTCTAAATACATTGAATTTTCATCTCCTTAAATCTCAATTACCTTATAATTAAAGGAAAATAAGCTTGGTTTTTTAAGAATGACACATTTATGATTCATTTAAGTAATTTACAATATCTCCCAATTTTTGATATTCTCTACTTCTTTTACATCTTCTATTTCATCCATTAAATTGTTGATTTCAGAACTCTGAGAGAGTTGATGATAAACTTAGACATTTTCTTTCTTATTATTATGGTTGTTCTTTCTAAATAGACACCCTCCCATTTTTATATTTATTATATTAATAAAGAGAAACAATGAAAATTTTGGATGATCTAAAATAATAAGTGGAAAAGGAAATGTTAAAATTCGATCCACGTTTAGCTTAAAAGAAATATTTAAAGATGACAGAATCTATAAAGGATTTGTTTTTAAAAGCTGTTGTTTCAGAGAAATAATCTATCAAATCTGTATTATTATAAATATATTTAATATATTAGGCTGCTAATTCTATAGGTATAAATTATTCTTCAGCCAAAGCAATTTGGGCAGAATTCAGAAGAAGAAAATAAAAAAAGAAGAAAAATAATAAAGAAGAATCAAATTAGAAAATAGAAAATCCTTTAGTTAAACGATGTTCATATAAAATATTAAATGGTTGTAATAAAATTAAGAAATTATTTATGGAAATCAAATCTTCTGTCTCTTAAAATTTGAATTCAACTCACTTTTGTAAATTGGACTCTCACATTTGAATAACAAATTCTATAAAT
Organism: Paramecium primaurelia; assembly: GCA_905182975.1. NCBI lineage: Eukaryota > Ciliophora > Oligohymenophorea > Peniculida > Parameciidae > Paramecium > Paramecium primaurelia. The sequence goes on from CAJJDM010000142.1 coordinate 210,439, forward strand.
TATTATTTAAAATGTAAAATAAATAAAATTCTTGTGCAGTGTGTTCACTTAAAACAACATTTGGTTGTTCTTAATGTAAATCAGTATTTTATTGTTCTGTTGAACATCAACGTTAACATTGGACTATTCATTAATCATCTTGTCAATCTCTTAAAAATTAAGATAATAAATAAATAGATGATACTATTAGTAAGAGTCCTGCATCAAAACCATAGAAATTTGAAATCTAATAAACAGCCTAACCTAAATCAGATAAGAAATTGATTATGAATGAAAGAGACATATTAATTGAAGATCATGATCGTTACAGATAAATTTCTATAAGATTGCTATCTTAAAAAGATTATTAGGATGCAATCTAATAAATTAAGAAAACAATAGAATTTGCATCAAAATTAGAATTGATTGGTGGTAAAGAAGACACCTATGAAAAAATTGCAGATTAAATGTTATTGGTTAGAGGTATATATTATAAATATATAATAATAGCATAAATCAAATTACTTGATTTGGAAACAGCCAGAAAAACACTAATTTAAATATTTGAATAGGTTAAATTATTGACATAAACATCATTAAAAAATGATTAAGTTAAAGTTTCAAATATACTCAAAGTAATGGCATAATTATTTTATGAAACTGGAGATTAAAGATAATGTGAATTAGCTTATGTTGAATATACATTAATGATTGAAAAATGTTATGGAGAAGATGTATTAAATTATTATAATTATATTAGAGTAATTCAACAGGTAATGCTTATTTTTTGGTAGGAACATTCTATTTGTAACATAAACATTACACATAAGCTTTAGCTTGTTTTAAAAGAGCTTTAAATATTCGTTCTAATATTAATCCAAATTTAGAGAGTGTAAGTGATTGTTGGTATAATATGGGTGTAATTTACAAATAATAAAATAAGAAGGATCAAGCAATTGATTTTTTAGAAAAAGCATTAAAATTAAGAAGATAGATAATTGGTTAGAATTCCTTATAGGCAGCTGTTTGTTTAGAAACTCTAGGGAAATTACATATATAATATAATGAATATCAAAATGCTTATAGTAGATTGTAGGAATGTTTCAATATAAGAAAGTAACTTTTGAAAAATCCATAACATTAAGATATTGAAAGGGTGTCTAAACTCATTTAGATATTATATTAAAAACTATAGGATCAAAATTATAACAAATAAAATTCAACTCTTTAAGCAACTATTTTAGAGAATAATTTTAATAGGGTTTTAGAAATGGAAGAATCAGAAAAATAAGAAAAAAGTAATTCATCTCCTTCAAGAAAGAGATCTTAACTTAAAACTGATTAAAAATTATCTTAATTATTGAATATATCTAGTAATCTTTTAGAATCTTTTAGTATTGATTAATTAATTTAATTGAAATTATTACAATAAGAATTAGTGAAATATAAAAATAGATAAGAATAACAATAAATAATTATTGATAGTTAATTCATGAATACTTTATCATCAATTTAATATAATTTGTTAAGAGAATAAAATCCATAAGTGTTTTAATTATTATAAATTAATAAACCAGATGAATAATAAAGTGAATATGAAAGTGAAAGTAAACCATCAATTGATTAAAAAATGTATGCTTCAAATCAAGGTAAAATATAATTGAGATGATTATATATTTAATAGAGCATTTATAAAAGATTGTCCAACGCCTAGGAAGCTTTCGGAAATTATTAAACTGAAGTTTATAATAATCAAACTGTATTTATATTTATATAATGTTTAAGGATGTAAAAGAAAGAAGTGATTCAAGAAAGAAGACCTTTACTTTTTATTTAACTAAATAATGATTATTGTTAGTTATAAATTATTTATATTACAATGAGTTTATAACCTAGATTAAGTCCAAAGAATTATAAAAAGTATAGCATATTCAATGATTCAATAAATATAAGGACATCTCGTAATACAAGCTTTGATTATGAATTTTAAAAGAGAAGAAATTCTAATATAAGGTTCAAAAATTCAGGCAGTGTTTTGAGAGGTTCTAAAGCTAGTGATTTTATGGGTAATCTTATAGCACATTTTTAATATGTATGTATTTATATTCACTATAATAATTATAGGGTTAAAATGCATTTAGAGAAAAGAATTTAATTGAAGCTATTAAATACTATAACGAATGTATATTAATAGATTCTCTACATATACCAAGTAGATATATGTTGGGAGTGTGTCATTTCTCTTAAAATTAATATGAAAAATGTATTAAAGAACTCAAGTTTGTTAAAGAACAATAGCCAAATTACAATAAGAATGTATATATAATACTTGCACTTGGTTATAAAAAATTAATGTAATTGGATTGGTCAATTAGAACTGTATTAATTTTATAGTAATAATAGTTAGATGAATGTTTGCAGTTTTATCCTTAATGTTATGATGCATTGATATTCAAAGGTAAATTGGAACTTAAATTAAGGAGATTCTAAGATTGTGAATCAACATTTAAATCAGCAATAAAAATTAATTCAAAAAGATCAACAGGATATCATTATCTAGGAGATTGTTAAAGACTTTAAAATAATTTGGATTAAGCAATTAAAAATTATTAAATAGCATTACAATTTGATACAAGTGACAAATCTAAATTGAATATATTAAAAATGTCTATTTGTCTTTATGAAATGGCAAATTATAATTAGGCTTTATAAATGATTGATTAGGTATTAATATATATTAATTAGTATTTAAGTCAAGATGAATAATCATCTGAAGCAAATAAATTGAAGGGACAAATATTATACAAATTAGGAGAGAAATAAGAAAGTTAATTATATTATGAATAAGCTATTTAAAATAATAATTCAAGAAATGCTGTATCAAAAGCTATGATAGAAATTAGTAAATTTAAAATAGAATCTAAAGACTTTTATTCTTTATATCATACTCTTTTAAGAGTTGAATTTTTGGATGTTGATAAATAATAATTATAACCCTATATTTAATTCTCTGAGGCTGTTGTTTGTTTAATGAAAAAGAATTATATTTAAGCAGATGAAGCATTTAAAAATTTACAATAATTAGATATTCCAATTGTTATTTAAGAGATATATCATTCATATATTGGATATTTGAATATGATGCTTAATAATTTTGAATAGGCTTTAAAAGATTTTAGAAAGAATAAATCATTACCATATAATTAAATTATATGTGAAGGAATTATTAATTTTAATTCATTTGAAATTGCATATTCTAAATTTGATTAAGCTTTAAGTTATAATTAGATTGATCCAAATATGTATAAAGCAATATTATTAATAAAAGAAGGATTAAAATAAGAGAATTCTGATTATGTTAATAATTCATTATAATGTTTAATTAGAGCATAATAATATAATCAAAATAATTCATAATTGATGTATTTAAAATCATTAGCTTATATGTTAATGGATAATGTTGAAGATGCCTATAAAGAAATATTAACAACAATAGAAAAAGCAGATGAAAATTTAGCTGATCATTATTATTTGAAAGGATTGATTTTAGCATTAAATGGTGATATCTTAAATGCAGTCTAAGATTTTTCAGTCTGTTTAGGAATTGATGATTAATATTAAAAAGCTTATTTATAAAGATCAAAATGTTATTCATATTTAGGAGAAATGTAATCAGCTTTTGATGATATGAATAGTTATATATAATTTGTAGATGACTTTTTAAGTGCTGGTAATCTATTATATAATAGTAAAATGTATGAAGAAGCATATAAAACATATAAATAAGAACCTAATTTAACTATTGAACATAAATAATAAATATCAATATGTTTATTTTAATTAGAATAATTTGATGGTGAAGAATTTAAGGAATTTATTAGAGATAAACCATTTGATTAAAATATGATTCTGGCTTATTAACAAATACTTAAATATGAATATGATTCAGCTATATTAACATTATAAAAAAAAGTTGATTCACAATCTTCTTTTTTCTTTAATAAATAATATCTACATTAATATAAGGGCATTTGTTATTTATATTTATAGAAATATTAAGAAGCAATCTAAGAATTTGAAAGATGTATTTAATAAACTAAATCAGACACTCTTATTTATATAACAAATTACAATATTATGTTTTGTTGGATGATGTTAAAGAAATTTAAATATTCTCATACTTAATTAGAATAATTAATTAAAATTTCAGAATAAAAACATGTATTATTAACTATTAGAAATCTATTAATTGATTAAACTGAATTTACTTTATCAGATAATCCATAAGGAATAGAAATTATGTTAGCAGATACAATTAAATTATAACCATTTATATCAACATAATATACTATTTATCCATATTTCTCACTTCCAATTGCAAAACCAAAAGATATTACTCCTTAATTTGATTTCAAAATAATTGAATCTTTAAATGTAATTAATATATTATGATATTGATTTAGCCATAATCAATTGAATGTAGACCTGAAGCTCCATGGATTAGAAGAAATGAGAATGGTGTTTTATTCACAGATAATTTGTAATAATGTGAATTAAGTTAAACAGAGAATAGTTCTCCTGAAAACTGAATTTATTATAATATTACTATATTATTATATAAAAAATTATTTTATATATATAATTTCATTAATTTTAAGATAATCTTTAAAATATTATAATTTCTTTTTTAATCATAATGCTACTTATATATTTGTTATTAAAACATAAAATTTATTAAATTTTTATACTTGTATGACTTAATTGTATAAAATCATATTTAATAGATTATTTATAACATTCAAGTGTTAATTAATATTACCATAAATTTCCGATGATATAATATTAAGTAAATAGTAGGATAAGTTAATTTGTAGTAAGATTTACTATATTATAAGTTATATAATTAATTGTTATAAAAAGCAGAATATAAGATTAATATGTCAATAAAATGACGAATTATCATTATAAATATGAAATTTAAGAAAAATGAAAGGATTTAGTTATGATTAAATAAAATGAGTTAAATTTTAGCACCTGTAGTTGAATAAACAACAGTACCAGATGGATTCATTTTAGAATAAAATTCAAAAACCTTAATGGTGACCATAAACAGACCAAATTAGGCAAATAGCTTCACTTTAGGAATGTATTTATAATTGATTGAAATTCTAAAAAAAGCAGCAGAAGATGATACCGTACAATAATATTATATAATTAAGGTTGATATAGTTTTGGTAAAGGGAAATGGAAAAATGTTTAGTTCAGGTAATGATATGAAGAATTTTTCATTATTTACTTTATCAACCGAAGAGGTATTAGATATATAATATTTTATTAGTAAAGAATTCAATTTGCCACAGAATTAGTGGAATTAATAAGAGAATTAAATAATTCCATTTTACATTTTCCAAAGACTTTGATAGCCTGTTGTCATAATGGTGTGTTTGGGTTTTTATTTCCAATGTTGGCTCTATTTGATTAAGTGTTTGTGACAGAAGATTGTTATTTTGTAGCTCCAATGATATAACTTGGTTAAGTAATTATATATATCTATAATAAAAGGGTCATGAAATGTTTTCATCTTATACTTTTCCAAGATTATTTGGACATAGTAAATCATATAGTTTGATGGTAAATGGAGAGAGATTATTGGCAAAAGATGCAATAGAATGTGGATTTGCTTAAAAGATGTTTAAGACAAAAGATGAGATGTATAATCATGCTTAAAAAATTTGTTAATCAATAGAATAAATGGATAGAAATAGTGTGATTAATGGAAAGTTATTGATGAGAGAAGCATTAATGAGTGTATAATTCTATATTATATTATATAATAGGAATTGAGCAAAGCTGGAGAGAGAGAATTGAAAGTAAATTTCAAGATTTGGTCTCAAGAGAATTTGCTTGATAATGTAATGAAACATATGATGAGAATGAGATCAAGATTGTGAAATGATTTTTATATAACAAATTGAATGCAGAATTTAATCAATATGTATTCGTAATTTATTTTAAGTGTGATAGGATGCTTCTTAATTATCTACTCTACTTTTTGGTTCAGGACTCCAATAAAAGATATAAATGATATTGTTGCATTCAGAAAACCAATATATGATTAAATTGTTCTATTTTTTTTGGATGCTACAGGATATCGATACATAATTAATGAAAATACAGATCATCAAATATTCCAAACAATTACTATATTGAATGATTTAAATCATAATTTTCCACTCCATACATTCCTTTAAAAAACTAAAGCTGTTCCACCTTCAACTGATTTTACTATTTTGAGTATAATTAATGGAATCAAATAAATGCAAAATAATATAGATGTGATATTTAAATCTAATCCAGCACCATATGAAGATTCTATATTAAGAAAACAATTCAAATCAGCACTCTATTCAAGTAAAAAACATGATTGGTTAAGAATGACTTCAGGAGAATTTACTTATGTTGAAAATCCATAATTTTTTAGTCTAGAAAATATTCAAATTGCAGATCTTTCATCATACTAATTCTTTAAATAATCCTTTTAATAACATTAACCAGATTATTAATTATATGTTGTTCATATGATGGGTTTTGATGCATTAGGACATGCCTTATAACATTAAGATTATGATAAAGCAATATAATTGTTTTCAATGTTTAATTCTATCTTAGAAGGAGTAGTTAATAATCTAAAAGAAAATTAACTTTTGATAGTTATTGGTGATCATGATTAAAGTAAAAGAGGAAAACATTATTAATGTTCATAAGAATCATCTGAATGTTAAGGTTTTATTTTTGCATTCTCAATAAATGGACTCTTTTAAGAAAATCAAATCTATGATTTTTATGAACCTACTGATATATCAGCAACTATTACATCTCTTTTAGGATATAAATCAACTAGTCAAAATCTTGGTAAAATTATACCCTAATTTTATCCAAGAAATACTAATATATCAGATATCTAAGATGATTAAGAAAGAATTAAAAAATAAGTTATTAAATATCTTTAGACATAAGGATTCAAAATATCATCTACTTTCATTGAAGAATTAAAATAATTATCAGCTGATTAAGTTGTATTTTAATGTTAAAGAAATCTATAATTAGGATTACCAAGAAAAGAATCCTATTTTATTGGAATAATATTATTATTACTTTGTATCTATAAAATGTAAGATTATTTAGGATTAAAAGAGACTATAATTATAGTATCAACTGGTTTCTTTAATGCCTAAATTATGATTATTGGATTATTAGTATTGATATTTCTTAGAAGAGAATATAAATTTAAATTAATTTTAAAGATACTAGTTTTATTCATATTTATTTAACTATATTAAATGGGATATATTCCAGATATACTTTTATCTATTGAGATTTAATTTTTACTCATTTTAGCTATTAAATATTAAAATTTCATTCTTTCAAGATTGAAATTTAATAAATGGAAGATATCTTTATTATTTTCATTGGTGTTTATTTCATAAAGTGTTGTTTGTGTATTTTTCTTTTTAGATTAAAATGAATTTGAATTAAGGAAATCTCTATTATAGAGTTTGATTAGTGTGATTATATTATTTTTTGTAATAGATCCAAGATATTTTAATAAAGGAAGAATAAAGGCATTATATCTAACAATACTTTTTATATTATCAGATGTAAGTGTTATATTCTAATTAAATTATTCTATGAATTTCATATAATTTCTATTATAATTTATGCTTTTGTAATTTAAAGATGTTGGATAGAATGTACTCATTTCTAAAATTATATATAATGCAATTAATCCTATAAAAATTGATCATTAAGTATTTAAAGGCTATTAATAAATAAATATGAATTCAATGATCTTACTCACTAAAGAATTTGATATTGGACCTTCATTATTTTCAGTGTTTATTGGTAGTTTTGGATGTTAAATAATAGGAATTGCATCTTTATTTTTTAATTAACTTAATTAAGATAGACATAAGATTGTTGGTGCTTTGATTATATCATCCATTTCTAATTTAATGATAAATTCATGGTAGATTTTGAATTACAATTAATCTATTCATAATACAAATCAAATGATTGAAGAATAGATATCATTGATAAATAATTTACCATTGAATTTATTGGAATTGATTCTATATAGTTTTGCTTTTAGTATATTGGTTAGATAAATAAAGAAATAAAGGGAGATATAATGATTAATATTAATATATATATATATATATAATTTAATCAAAAGTATAATTTCTTATAAATTAATTGATTTTAAAATTACTACTGCATCAATTAGAATTGCATATCAAATTGAATTGGTTACATGAAACCTCTCTTTGAATAAACACTATATCCTTTGAATTAACACACTGGTTATTATGGAAATTGTTAATACTAAAATTCAATTAATTATTTTTACATAGAAATATTATTATTGACCAACTCTCATATCATTAGGGGTTTGAGGAGTGCTGATTTCAGAACTTTTCTCATAAACAGTATTTATAGTAATACAATCCTTTTTAAATTGATGCAATGATTCAGAAATTTAATTTAATAAACCAGTTCTTTCAGCAAAAGAGATTCTTTTTATTGTAGGCATTTCTCTTAATGTGTCCACAGCTATTTATGAAATATAGTTTTTACATTTAATATTCTCTCTTTATACTTTAGCTTCTATGTCTACATGTTTGGAAATTTTATTTTATGTATTTGTATTAAACTTTGTTGTAGGTTTAAGAAAGAAATTTTTATTGATTTCTATATTAGATTTAATCACTACCTATTTTCAATTATTAATATTTTTCAGTTGAATATGAAGTTTAACTTTTATCATCTGAATCCTTTTATGAACATACAGAAAGTGGATTATAACCATGAGATGCTACCTTATTTAGTAATGGTTCAGGGGATATATTAGATGAAGAGGAATCACTTTTCTTAAGTTCAGGGATTTGCTAAACAAAATTATACAAATCTGTAGGTGTTTTTGAATAGAGTTATTCTTTGAATTCTGAAACAATAGATAATAATTATTCTGGCAATAATGGATTGAGTTTGTTTATGAATTCAAGAAATGTTATTTTCAATGTATCTATAGTATCCATTTAATAAAAATTAGATTATATGTAAATTTTTATAGAATAAGTTAAATATATCATAATAAATATTATTAAAATGGAATTAGAGGAGTCATGTTCTAGTTTCAAAGATTTAGATGATGATGGAAGTGACATTTTTAAATCTCTTATTGATTATGATTCAGATCATTTGAGTAGAAATCAATGTACTATACAAATAAACAATTAATTATAAAAAAGTGCAATTTAAGATAGTTCTTGTTTAGTTAGAGGAAGTGATAAATCAATAGAATCTGATCAATCAATTATTATGGAATAACCATTATTAATTAAGAAACAATATAGTAAACAATTTCACAATCGTTTGGAATTGATTTTGTAGCGAACTAGACCTAAAAGAAAGTAAGAGAGAAATAGATGTAGTTTGGATACATCAGCTATTCTTATAAAATTGTTGAATTCTAAAAGACTTTATAGATTAATATTCAACTTCTATATATTTTTGAACATTGTATTTAGAATGATGTGCTTAGGAATAACACTTATATAAACAATAGTATATAGTTTAGATAAGTAATGGTCTTGTTGGTGGTCATTAGGTGGTTTAATGTTATCAAGAATATTATTTGGTTTATCAATTTATAAGTTATTAAATATAGGTGAATAGACAAAAGATAAATCTGTAAAGATTGTTTATGAAACTTATTTGAAGTGGTTTGAAGACATTTAAGTGAAAATTAGATAATTAGAAAGAGAAACTAATTCTCTTATTAGAAGGAATCAATCTGATGAAGATCAATTTTTAAAGTAAACCAAAGAAATCTATCGATTATAAAAATAGTTATTGTTTTTAAAGACTTATTAAATATTTATACCACCTGAATTGTCATTTTTATATTTTAGGAAATAAAGTAATGGATTTTTTTAAGTGCAAAATTTTATTATGAAAAGCATAGAGTTATTTTTCTTTATGCCAGCATTTCTTTATTTCATTACTGTATTTAATGTAAGAGATGTAGAAAGAATTTTTATTTTTGATTTCACAGAACATTAAATATAACATATTTTTAGTATTCTAGTCATATTAGATGTTGCTATATTTATTATTATATCTTTGGGTTTACTATACTTAGGTAATAAAAAGCAAAAAATCAAACCAAAATGAATTTATTACTTATTTTTTTATTTAATGAATAATTAAACTGGAAAGTATATTAAATTGAATCTATTCTCCAAATTGAAAACCATTATGAAACGTAAAGGACAACCAGATACAGAAACTATAAGAACCGAATGGAGTTAAATGATTGGTAATGTTGTGAATGCAAGACTTAGCTGACAATTCAAGAATTGAATCTCGAAAACATTATTAATAAAGAAAGAGACTCTATTACATAGCTACTGTCAACTCAGTCTTTATGCGTAATTAGTATTTCATACAGAATCTACCTGAATAAGAGGACTAATTTATATAATAAGAACAACCTCCTAATTAGAGTGAAGAATCCAAAATGATTGAAACTGTTTAAAATTTAGATACTATCAAGAAGATAGTTAAGGTAAGATTGCCTACTGATTTTGTATTAGTCATTTGGAACATATATATAATGATATTAATATTTAGTCAAATGCTATTAATACCTTTAGTATTATCATTTGATATCAATAATGAAGGTGTTTCTATATATGATTGGGTAGTCAATGGATGTTTTTACATTGATATACTCTTATAATTTAATACAGCTATATATATAGATGGTAATCTAGTATAGGATAGAATAATAATTGTGAAAGAATATTTAAAATTATGGTTTTGGATAGATGTAATAAGTTCATTTCCATATGATATCATTTTTGATTCACCTGAAATGTAAAGTAAAGCTTAAGTAATTAAATTATTAAGATTTATTAAATTTATAAAAGTAATTCGTTTATTAAGAGCTCTAAAATTAAAGAAAATATTTGGTAGAATAGAAGAATATATTAGTGTAATGGAATCATTATTTTAATTTACATAAATGTTAAAATTAATAATATTAATACTTTGTATAGCTCATTGGTGTGCATGTGTATGGAATCTATTTATTGATGGAGAAGATTCAAATTGGGCTGCTAAATATTAAATTTAAAATGAAGATTGGACAGTTAAATATATGACATCTATTTATTATAGTATGACAACTATGATAACGGTTGGATATGGTGATGTACATGCTTATTCTTATTAAGAGATGATATATGCAATATTTTTAATGTTATTAGCATCTGCAGTATTTGGTTATACAACTAATATTGTTATGGAATTATTTAGTAATTAATATGATAAATTTATTGAAAAAGAATAGAATATTAAAAGTTATTTAAAAAGAAAAAAAATAGATGTCTCATTAACATCTAGAGTAACAAGTTATTTAGAATGGTTATAATTTTCATATGCTAAATCTTAATAACATGAATCAACTGTTATTGATAGTCTATCAGCCAATCTAAAAAGTGAAGTCATTTGTTTAATTAATAGTAAGATTATTGAAAAAATACCATTTTTTGAAACATTCTCTAAAGATTTATTAAGCAATATAGCATATAGATTATAAGAAAAAGTATTTGGACCAGAAGAAATTATATTTGAATAAGGATCATTAGGAGATGAAATGTATTGTATTGTAAATGGTTCAATTTAAGTTAAATATTTCTAAACTAGAATTGCTAATCTAGGTAAAGATGAAATATTTGGAGAAATATGTTTATTCTCAGAATAAACTAGAAGTGCAACTATTATAACAGAAGATTTTGTTAATTTATTGGTTTTAAAAAAAGAACCATTTCTTATGATAATTAAATAATTATAAAATGATTTAGAAAAATATCATTAAATTAAATACTATTTAGAAATTGAATAAGATTATTCTGTTCTTGATATTAGATGTTATATTTGTTAGGAATTTCATTTAGCTTTGAATTGTCCAATGGCACATCTTATTATAGATAAATAAATTCTATTTCTTTAACCACATAAATAATTATGTCCAAAACCTAGATTTAAAATTAAACATAAACATTCATATAAATATTTAAGAGATTAAACACATCTAAGAGCATTAAAAAAATTACATTAAAAATTAATGAAATTACATTTATTAGGTAGATAAAGTATGATACTAAAATCTTAATAATAAAAAATAGATAATAATTTTATGGATTCAGAACATTTTGATATTGATTAAGTTAAATAATTTGAATTTTATGTTACAAAAGGAAATGTAGATGATATTATATTAAGTATTAATCTTAATGCAGATATTAAATTGAAATAAATATAATAAGAAAAAGAAAGTAGAGTATAATAAAAAAAGATGTAATTATCTCGAGTAAGAAAAGCTATCTTACACAATCCATTTCTTGATGTAATTAAAAAGAAAAATGATCCATCAACCATATTTTCATTATAAGTTCCATAATAATAATAATAGATATAATAAATATGTTCTCCATCTCCCCTTTAAACAAAAAGAAATAGAATGAATTAAGTTAAAAATATGAGACAACATTCTTAATCTTAATTAATGAAAGCATAATCAAGATAAGATAAAAAATATCATAATAGTCAATTTAAATAAAAATAAAATAATGATGAAGCTGAAATTGAATTTGAAGAAAGTATATAAAAAATAAGATCTATCAAGATTAATAATTTTCCTTAAGAACCATATATTAAACCTAAAAGAACTTCATCATTTAAATAAAGAAAAACAAGAAAATTAAGTTTATAAGAAAAGAGAATATTAACAATTATAAAATAAGCAGAATTGGGTTTAAAGAATTGTGTGATGAATTATGTTTGAATAATATTAATTTCAATTATTTTATATCTTTATAAAAAATTATAATTATATTAATTTATTTTTAATTAATATAAAGTGTTAAAAGATTGAATTTTAAATAATAGATTATATTTCATATTGTAATAATAATTTAATATGAATAAATAAATACAAATAATTATCATATTTAGTATAGATTAATATATCAAATGGTTTGAGAATAGTTATAAAAGTATGAATTTCAAAATTTTATAATTAATTTCAAATAGTATGCAATAAAATTTAATAAATTATAGGAAAAGAATAACTGAAATAGTTTCACCTGCCTTCTTTAGAGAACGAAAGATTTCAGAAGTAGTTGAATTATAACCACTCATTCTCAATAATCGAATAAAATCTCTTCATTTACCAGAAGCAAAATTATTTCTGGATAATTCTATTGAATTAGATTTTAGTGGTTTTAAAACAGCATAAGTTAATCTTTTCAATAATATTACTGTTTTTTAATCACCTGGATAATTTGATGGTGAATAAATAATGAAGAGATCTATTATTTTATCAAGAAATTCTTCACCAAAAAATAGGAAGTTATAAAGAAGAGGTACACTTTTTTTGATTGATGAAAATGAATAAAAGAAATATGAATAATGGGTTGGTAAATTAAGAAAGAGAACAACAGATTATTATATCAACATTATTTTGAATCATTATATTGAATTATTAGCTTCAATGTAAATGAAACATTATAGTCATTTAATTGATATTTATTGTGATATAGGAGAATAATTATTATAAAGTCCAATTACTTTGATTCGATTTACGTTAGTTATTGGATCATACTTTTTAGAAATGAAAGATTATAATAAAAGTAGTTTCTTATCTAAATAGTTATTTATTATAAGCAAAATGTTGTCTCTATATAAAGAGAGAGCTAGAATTATGTTATTTATATCTAAAATATGTTAATAAGGATAATAATATGAATAATCATTATAAATATTAGAAGATGGATTAGTTTATAGTTGGTTGAGTGATGGATAAGAAGAAGAAGCATAAATATATGAATAAATGGGAATTTCATTGTTTTATATGTAATAATAAAAGAAAGCTAGAATATTTCATTTTAAATATGTAAATGGACATTTAGAACCTCATAATTCATAATTAAGACTATCTATCATATAATAATTATAATTATCAGAGAGATTGTTATAAGAAAAAGGAGAAAAATAAGAATCAATTAATGAAGTTGTTATGAATAGATTACAATTTCCATTTTTAAAAAGGGAAAAAAATAAAGTAATTAAGAAAATGGATATTTCATAATTTGAGGAAAATATTAAATAAGTTATTAGTGAATAGAGTTAAGTAATAAAATATGAAAGTATTTTATTAAGAGATAGTTAAATACAATAACCTAAAATGAAATTAAGAGATTTAGGTACAATTACACAGAAATATTTGGAAATGAAAAGAAAGAATATTAGATTATAATGGAAATAGAGAGAGAGAGTTAGCAATTTAACTTTAGATAAGAATATTAATGAATATATTACATAGAGAAATAAATAGATTATAGATTGTTAAATACTATTTAAAAGAATACATGACAATATTGCACATAAAAAAGATAAAGAATTAGAACCAATTTTAATTAATTAGAGTTAAAAGAAACCATTGATTTTGTATATAAGAAAAGTATTTGAATAATAATTATTTGATTGATGAATGTCTTAGAATAAATAGAAGTGACAATCAAGACATATTGTTACGCAATAATGAAAGAAACAATGTCTTAATTCATCTGTTCTGGACTTGTCTATAAATTATTTGTCTTTGTTGAATTGATGCAAAATGTATATTATTTATTATAACTAGATCTATTTTGTTATGCATCCCATTTTGTAGTTTGAATTAGATATAGTCTTTGTTCAATATTTTAGATAAGTGATTCAATATTCTTAATTGACCTATATTTTAGATGCAATGGATTAAAATTAATCCATAATCTTATTATACACAGCATTTGGTATATAAATCACTCTGCTCTTTTTAATAGGACTAGGTGTGAACTTTGTCAAATAAAAAGTATATAAAAAATTATAAAATAGAAAAAAATAACAACAATCACTTCATACTCATTCAAAGCTATTAGTTTTTATGCATTAATTCTAAATACATTTTTGCATGTTTGTTTTATAAACATTTTCTTAGTATTTTTGATTTGTTACCCAGATTCCTAATATAGTTAAGATGTAGAATGTTATTCAGGTGTATATATACTTCATACAGTAATGGCAGCTTTAGGTTTATTTTTATACTTTATAATTCAATATTATTTTTCAACTTTTTATATTGATTTAAAGTAAATGATAATATAATATATAATAGACCTTTCTCAGATGTACCTTTTGCATAACCATAGAGTAGATATGAATATATGAAGATCTTATTTAAATTTGCAATACTATTATTCATTACTATTGATTATAAAGCTGAAAATCCTTAAACTTATATAATATTTGTACTGATATTATATTTTATTTTACTATTGTTTAGAATTTATGAGCCATAACATTTTTAACTAGATATTTATAACTTTTTAATTGCTTGTGATGTCATTTAGTTTAGTTTGGCTTTTTCATATACACTTCACAAATTCTTAGATAATGGTGCACCTGATACAGTTGGATTCTATTTTATATTGGCATAAATTCCATTTATTTATTATTGTGCTATCTAAATTGGTCATAAAAAGAATCATTTTTTTTAAGTTAAAGGAATAAAGAAATTAGGTGATCCAAATTAACATGAATAACTATTTAATTAACTAATATTTATTATTGATCGAAGAGATAATCTATAGAATTATTTATTATTGGAAGGGATATTAGTATAACATATGGAAACATGTCAAAATTCAAATTGTTAATGTTAATATTTAAGTGAATCTAAATCAAAAGAATTAGATGATATAATATGGTACAAATTTATTATTTAAATGATTGATTTATCAATTACTAAATTCCCTAAAAGTTGTAAATTACATTTGTTGTAATCATATATTTATAATAATAAATTAAATAACAAATTTAAATGTTATTATTCACTCTAACATATTAAATAATTAGAAACTACATTAAAAGAAGAATTTTAATCTTATAGAGATTTACATACACTTGAAGAAATAATGTAAGAAGAAGATTAAAAAGCTGAAATTATTATTGATGTTCTTTAAGTTGTTAAATTTCAGAAATATTTTGGATAATTTTAAAATCTATTAGAAGAATCTGTTAAAAGACATTATGAATTTTGGTGTGAATTACAAGAAAATAATCCAGATATTTAAAAATTATTTACTTTAGGTAGTCAAATCACTTAATCAGTTGAAGATGTAAAAGAATTGTATGATAAACTTATTGAAATTAATCCTAATCATATTAATACTTTGAGAATATTTGGTCAATTTTAAAATGAAGTTATTAATGCAGACAATTTGGGTTTAAGAATCTTGGAAAAAGCAACTCAAATAGAAAATGCATAATTGGCATATTCAAATGAAACATAAACTGAAAAATATGGTGAAAATAGTAATACATGTATTATGACATGTTCAGCTGAGACTAAATCTCTAGGTTTAATATAGAGTTGTAACAAAGAAATTGAAAAATTAGGATATCATAAATATGAATTGATAAATTAATTTATTACTCGTTTGATGCCTAAATGTTATGCTGAAAACCATGATAAATTTATGTCGAAGTATTTAGAAACAAATGAAAGTAAAATTGTGGGTAAAGAGAGAACAGTATATTGTTAACATAAAAATGGTTCTATTGTTCCATGCTTATTGATGTTTAAAATTCTACCATAATTGAAAAAAGGATTAAGAATGGTAAGTTTCTTTAAAGTATTGGAAAACTATGATTCCCATTATTATATCTTATTTAATCCAACAACATTTTTGATATATGGTTTGAGTCAGAATTGCTAAGATTCATTTGGTATACCAGCCAATTTTTCATATGGTAACAATGCTCATTCTAATGATTTTACAATGGAAATATTGATTCTCGATTTTAATCACTTGGTAGAAAAATTGAAGATTTCATAAGAAAATATTTAAACTGCATTTCCACTTTAATTGGATACAACAAAATTATAAAAATAATTTATTATGGAAGATTCAGTAGATAGATTATCTTTAATGGAAGAAGGTGAAATAAATTATAATAATAATTTATTAAATTAGAATGGTGGAACATCAGAATAGTTGAAATCTTCAGTTAAAAAGGAATCCTTATTCAAAATCTACAAAATTAGTTGTACAGTTGAGAAATAATAATACACTGATTTAGAAGTAGCTATTTTAAAATTTACAGAAGCGACAGCATTTTAAGAAGCATCAAAAAGTGGTAATTATTATTAGAGTGAAATAAAATTGAAATCAAAATAAACTAAATACTCTTCTTCTGCTACAAAAAAGAAAGCTGATTAATAAGTTAATGAAGATTATTTGAATGAGGATAGATCATCAGTTAATTCAGTTTAATCTAGTTTGAATGATGATATGCGTAGATTAAAAGATTTTAAAGCTTTAATGAGTGAAAAGAAAGTGCCTAGAAATATTAGAACAATTTAAATAACTATGTTATCATTAACATTAATTTTATTGACTGTTTCAATTATTGACTTAGTATTAAAGGGAATTTAAAATACTTCATTTAAATATTCTTCTTAGATATTATCAGATGTTTATTGGAGAACCAATTAAATGTCTACAATTACCTTTCATTCTAGAATTTTGGAAATGCTAGGCAAAGGAGAATATAATAATAGTGATGGATTTACAGCTTAATCTTTGAGATATGATGTAAGTATTATAAACTAAAAATAGTTATTAAGCAGACTGAAAATTGTATAATAATTGTAATTTGATACTTTGAAAGTAAAGAATGATTTATTGAAATAAAATGTAGAAGTACCAATTTAATACAATTACAATTATACATCTCTTTTGATTGATAATTCATTTTAGGAAACTGAATTAACATTGACAGATTCAATAAGAGAAGCACTTAGTCATTTAGTAATATTGATTGGAACTGATTTACAAAATTTTAAGATTGGTGATTATATTACTCCAGCACAATAATCGTTCTTTTTCATTAATTATAATGGATTAAGAAATATAAGATTAGGATTAGAAGAAAGAGCAGAATAATTTTATACATTTTTTTAAGATTTAAGTTCTAAAAAATTTGGTACATTCTTAGCTTTGATGATTATTAGTATTATAATTTTGATTATAACTCATGCAATTGTAATACCAATTCTATTAAAAGTGGATAGAGCAAATAATAAGGTATTGAGTATGTTTGGATTAGTAATATATTTATTTATTTAAATAGATACCACCTATAGAGATAAAGGAGTTGTCAGATAAATGTGAGAAGTTCTTAAAAGAGTATATAGAAGATTTTAATGAGAAAAAGGAACTTGAAAATAGAATTAATAATAAAAATCAAGATGAAAACAAAAAATAATAATAACAAGATAAACATTATATTGAGATGAATAATGAAGAGCATATTGATGAGAAATAGAAAGAATAAATGGAAAAGGAAAAGGAATTATAGAGATTAGAGGATGAAGAAAAGGAAAGGTTGAGATTAGAAAAGATGGAGGAAGATAAAAGAAAGAAATAAGAAGAGGAAAATAAATAAAAAAGGTATTTGAGACATAAAAAGAAAAAGAAACATAAATATAATATTTAAGAAATAGAATTGACTGAAGATGAAAGAACACGTATAGAAAAATTAGAGAGATCTAATGAAAAGAATGATTCTTCAGCTCTTATCAAGTTTATGTTGTTTTTTATATTATTTACTGGTTTTTTTGTAGCCTAATTAGTACTAGAAGTAACCTATTTAAATAGTATAACTTTTTTATTTGAACATCTTAAATTATCTCATCAAAGATATTACATTATGATGTATAGAGTTGTATATGGAATAGAAGATATAATATAAGAGAAACAAATAAACATTGACAATGTTTGGATGCAACAATTATATCATACTCAAATTTATGATGCAGAGAGAGATGTATTTGAATCCTATAAATCAGTAATTATCTTTTTTAAATCATTTAAGTTTCCATTAACTGGTTTTGATACATATAAATAATACTATGATTGGTTTAACTTCAATGATATGTGTTCTAATATTACATTGATGTCATCTTTGGGTGTTACAATTACTGAATCTGGATGTCGCTAAGTTTAGAATGGTATATTAGAAAAAGGATTGAGAACTTCAGTAATTAATCTAGCACTTTATACAAATGATTCTTTAAAGATAACTGGTAATAATACTAAATATACGATAATAAATGGAAATACCTTTTAAATTATAAATGACATTGTAAAATATATAAGACCTGCTTTTAATACCTTAAATGATGTTTACATAGCAGATTCACTTGAATATATTAATTATGCTCAAAACATTGAAGTTGTCAAATTTATTGTTTTGATAATAGCTTGGATTATCTTGTTTTTTATAATATGGATGCCATATTTAACTAAACTGAGTATTTAGATATGGATGACAAAAGGAATGTTAAATATGATACCTATGTCCATTATTTAAAAGAATGAAAAACTTAAGTACAGATTCTTATAAGATAATATAATGACTATGGTACAATGAATATTAATTTATCAATTAATTACTCTAGTTAATTATATTAAAAATAAAAATGATATTGTTCATCATAATTGCTTCATGGCTTCTATTCTTTATCTCTGTACTCTGTACAATCAACCATAGAAATGCCAATTATTACACAAGCACATGAGAATTAAATACTTCATCTAAAAATTAATGAAACTCATCCATTAAATATTGAATATATACATACATACATAACATATAAATTCATTCAATAGTAAATTCAGTTGAATTTTTATGATATTACTCTCTTACTAATTGATATTTTGCTTTTAGTTTGTAAAAGAATACACAAAATATAATCATTGTCATAAAAGTCATTGCTAATCCAATTGTTAATCCCACATATAGTCCTACATTCCCATTCTCAAATATTTCAAAATAAACGTTAATCTCCACCAACTAATTATGATATGCTTTTGTCTCATTAACAAAATACCCAGTCCTTAATTCCATCATATATGTGCCAGTCGAATAGTTTTGATTTGGTTCACATACCAATTAAGCTTACTATTGCTTAATTTCAAACTGAACTATCTCATTTTACTATTATACAATTAACTACCCTTAATCATATTTTAAAATCTTATTTGTGTTCTCTAATATATTCTTACTAAACAATTACTAAGTCTCTATCTTAGCAAACGCCAATTAAATCAAGTTCTCTTATAATATGATAATGTACTAAATATTAAAAATTAAACATATACATTTTAAGTTGAAAATATTTAACGCACTTTTGTAGTTAAACTCAAATTTTATTTTAACTGACCGCCTTCATATTCTAAAACATATTATAAATTTATTTTATTGTTCAATTTCTAAATCACATAAGTTAAATCCTCAAAAATTTCCACATCTATTATTTTGCCTTCCAAACGCATAAATGTATTGAATTAAATTGGCTGAAATTAAGCATCTAATTACACATAACCTAAACTTGATTCGGTGATCCAAATGAAGTGATTTGGACTTTTTAATTTCACACCAAAAATATTTTGATTCTAACCTTCAAATTTAGTTATATTTATAGATGATATCAATTCAACTAGCTTCTCTTAAATTATGTAAATTTCTAAAGTGTTGTTACCAAAAACATAGATTAAATTATCATAGTACATTATCTAAGTAACTACTTTGATTGATGTATGCAATTTTATAGGTTTATTTATTTCATCATTTTCATCAATATTGATTATGAATAAACTAACTCCATCCAGAATTATTAATTTATTATCCTACTAAATATTTGTTGTAATCAACATTTCAGTTAGGTTTTATGAGATTTATAACAATGTTTCACTAAAAAAAGTAAATCCCTATTCATCATTCATCTCTAATACTTTTAAATAACCTGGCAACAAACTATAAATCTAATCTTTATCATTAAATTTACTTTATTATTTTGAATAATTATTTTACATTAGTCAGCACAAACATTAATTGATTGAATATGATCTAAGTAAATTGATGGATTCTTAGGTTAACAGAAATCTGCAAACAACACAGATGGCTCCTCTCCTTCTTTTGTTTTATTTAAAGTTTTATTTAGATGATGTATTTCAACATTGAATACATCTTAAATTGGAATTTAAATAGTTGATACTCTTCCATGAATAATTGAATATCTCTTAATCTCTTATTTTTGAATTTTTTCTGTATGTATAAGATTAAGTAAAAGGAATTAAATAAAAAGCATTAAATAATAAAATATTAATCAAAAATACAACCAAATATTTCTATTATTATTATTTATTTTATATAATCCAATACCATATTTCAATTTTAAGAATTCATATTCTATAAAAATAATTATTTTTGAGTCAAGATTCATATGAAGACCAATAAATTAGGTTTTTTTAAATATCAATATTTTACAAAGCAAAAATTATTAATTTCATCTACTATTTTTACCATAACTATAATTCATTATTCACCAATCAATGATTATTACTAATCTAATATATATTCTGAATCAGATCTTAAATGAGTAAATCTTGAAAGTGAAAAAATGTGAACTAAATAAAAGTTTGTAAGATAGAAACTAAGATGTTGTTCATTTAAACTAACTAAAATATTAATAATTAATGGAGGAGTTATTAAATGAATTATAAACATAAGCTATAATCGGTTTTACAATAAGTATTGCTTAAACATGGAACTTAAATCAAGTAATAAATGATGGAATAAATATATCAATTAAAAAGAAATCAAAATGTGATTTCAATAAATAAGTTTATAAATATCAAAAAACTTTATATTTTAATTACTTGGAGTGTATCTTTAAAGTTCATATTTATATAATATATTAAGATTATTAAAAAAATTTTTCTCATTCTTTTTTAAATCTCTATCAAGATCCCATAATAGAGATAAAATTACATCAAAAGTTCCTTTATATTTTTAATCTTTTAGATTGAATTTTCAGTATTATCAATCAATTATGAAAGATAAATTTTAAATATGTATTTAAAATAATTGTCTTAAAAAATAAATTTTTTCTTTAGTTTTTATTGATTCCTTTTATTTTTTTAGGATTATAAATTATTTATAAGATATAATGAAATATTTATATTGTTTAATCTTATAAATTCACCATAACAGTTTCTTAAAAAGAGCCAATCCGCCTCCTATTATTGCACCTACACCAATAGCTGGTAATGCAAGAGTTGTAATTCCTGTCATTGCTACTCCTTAAGCTACAGCAAATGCACTTCCTGCTGCTACACTTCCTATGCTGGCTTATGTAGCTGCAGCAAGGCTTCCTGCAACTGGTCCTATGGAAGACAAACCATAAAGTGCCAATCCACCCTTAACTATAACTGCACCCGCCCCTGCTGCAGCTCCCCCTATAGCAGTTCCGTCCTTAATATTTTAAAATAAATTAGATTGTTCTTCTTAATCTAATTATTGTTTTTGCTCTTATTATTCCTATTTTTGCTTTTGTAAATCTTATTATTAGTTCAAATATTATTTCTCTTATTGTTATTATTATTCTAACTATTCTTATTACTCTGATTACTCTTATTACTCTGATAATTCTTATTCTTATTTCTCTAATTATCCTTAAAACTCATTTGTTTATTATAGCTGTTATATTTCTTACTACTCTGGTTAGGCTTATTGTTTATATTATTCTAAATCTTCCATATATTAATTAATGCTTATATTGTTAACTAGATTTAAAATTTTAAATTTCAGATTGTACAAAATTTCAAACATTATAATTTATAATCAAATCCAAAATTGATTTAATTTGGGATAAAAGTTCGAGACCTGATCCTAGTATTTTTTGGTATAAAATACTATATCAATCCTAAAGATGAGAAGCTAAATCTCAAATGATGGGATGGCTTATCAAAGTCAGCAAATCATAAAAAGTTGATAAACGAAATGTAAAGCAAAGCAAATAAAAATTTATATTATAAATTTAAAAATGATTTTACAATCTTAGGGAAATGATATGCATTTCAGAATTACCCACAATTTTTCAACCTAAGTTATTTATATTTAATGTAAAATTTGAATAAACTATTTAAATCAATCTTGTAACTAAATTCTAACCCATTTATGGTAATGAATCATATCAGGTTGAATTTTTAGATGTCTAAATAATTTCATGTAAATAGTTGGATTAATTTAACAAATTGAAATGCTAACATTATCTCTTATTTTTTCTTTTCTATTAGATATAAACCTAATTTGTACATATTATAAACTTTATAAAATTAGAAATTCATCATTTAAATTTTCATATTTCATTATAAAATATAATTTAACAATGTATTATATTATATTTTAGTTTTAGATATGTTCATCTTTACAGAATAATGTCATTATATATGTAAAGAAACAGTATAAAAATATAAATTTTTTTAAATAATTAAATTTTTGATTTTATCATCTACTTTTATATTGTTATTTATGAAATATTATGTAATAATTTCATACTAATTATTATAATGATTAACCAGTAATGAGATGAAATTATTTTAAAATTTTTGGTTTAGATTTTTAGGAGCAACTCAATTTTTAGTTTAAGTAGATAATTTTCTTACAGAGATTTTTGATTAATATCATAAAATTGTCTAAAGAGACGGATAGATACTTATTTGTCCTCGTTCAAATATTTTGAATTTAATAATCTAAATTTATAATATTATTGATATTATCAGGTGACCATTTAAAGACTTATTTTCTATAATTAAATATTTTCTTTTTAGTTTTCTATCTATTAAATTTTATATCAAGCAAGTATAAATTTAATTAATTAATTTTATTTACTAAAATATATACAATATCGGTAAGTATTTTAAGATATAATGAATATTTATTCTATTAATATTCATTATATTTTATAAATAATTACTTATATTGGCTATGTGTTTCCTGATAGGACAGTCTATCCTCAACAGAACAAAGTTTCTGTTATCAGAGAGCATTTTGGATTAAGTTAAGTCATTAATTTACTTCGGAAAGAATCTTTGAATTGATCGGATTTATCAATTGCTTTCATTATAAATTAAAAATAATGGAAGGTTAAATAATGTCATATTGTAGATTCATAATTTAACTTTAAGCATATGGATTTGTATGGAAATTCTTCAATGAAAGATTCAATTTCTGTATTTCTGAAATACATCTATGTGAATATTATATTTGAATGTTTTACAAATTATTAAAATATCTTCTAATCCACTCCTGTTTTATACATCTCACACAACTTTGTATATTGAAAATAATGATACCTAATATTTTTCAAAATAACTCATAGACTAAATTTTTACCTCCCCATTGTTATTGAAGCACTATTTAAATAATCCAATTTTTTTCCTCTAAAAGTATTGTAATATTTTAATTTAACATTCTTAATTCGAAAATATAAATAAAAACATAATGAATTATAAATTATGTAGACGGAAATCAAATTTTTTAAGCAAAACTAAAGTAAGGAAGAATTTTGTTTAATTTGATAAAAAACTTGTCAAGGTTAAATGCTTTAGATTAATATCTAGAATGATCCTTACTATCAGAAGAACATTTAGAAAAATTATATAATCAAATATTTACTAAAGATGTAGAACACAGTAATTAATAATTTACCAACTCAGAATAGATTGATTTAATTATTATATTTGATTATTACTATCCTTAAGAATTAAATAATAAATCAAAAATAAGAAGGAATATTTTAAATTCTTTAATTAATAAATGAACATTTTGAAGTGAGCATTCTTCAATAGGTAAGAGCAATTCACAATTATATTCAATTTTTGGTTAAACTATTTTCTATTATTTATTTGATTCATTTTATTTTATTTTATCAAATATTTATTTGATTAAATTTTATACAGTTGTCAATTACTCCACCCATATTGTTTTGTAAATATTTATGTATGACTCTAATTAAAGATTGTAAATCACGAGGTTGTTTTTTATATATATTACTTTTTAATGTCTTCCAAACTTTCTCAATCGGGTTTAACTCTGGAGAATACGGTGCCAGATATACGCAATTAATATTATGTATAAATCTTTATTGTATTAATTTACTGTTATGTATGGGACAATTATCGAGAATAATGAGAAATGGTTATTAATTGAAGTTTTAGTATGCAAATTGAATAAGCTTTTCTAAAAATTACATATTGATTGACATTGCCTCAATATAAAAAATTAAAACCCATTATCACCAATTCCACCGATTACATTTAAATGTTTCTTAAGATGAGTAAATCTTCTAAATTTCACTTCTTCTTTGGATTGCCAACATTTAGGGTTATGAGATTAATGATTAAAGATTGTTTCATCAATGTATATTATTTAATACTGTTCTTTAATGTATGATAATATACTTATGCGATATTCCTACTGTTTATTATCACTCTATGACAAAAAAACCCCGAGCTTCTTTTCTAAACCTGCTTATAAACCAATCCAGCTTCAATCATAGATCTCCTAAATTATTTAATTCCAATTTTTATGTTATGTAATAAAAAATGGTTGATAAAGGGTATTGAGAATTAAGTATGAGTTCCAAAGATTTTCAATTTCAGAGGATGAAACAAAACTCTTCAACCAAGCAATACGATCTTATTTAAAGTAAAATTATGTCAAAAGCTAGTTACTGTGTAGAAATTTCTGATAACCCTGTAATATTTGATATAAAGTTTTTGTACACCCTTGTTCAGGGTATTACCTGCCAAAAAAATTCAATTCTGCCTGCATTACCAGTTCATACTTGCTTGGAGTAGCCTTATGAAAGTTGTTTTATTGCAAATAATCAGAAATAAAAATTGCATATTTAATAAAAAAAAAAGCCACAAAAAATGATCTAAACAGAGAAATATTTCAAATCATAGGACAAGAAGTCAGATTTTTAAATTCAACTATTGAATAAAGGGTTCTAAGAAAATCTTTGAAGATAAAGGATAAATTTATAATTTAACCTCATAATGGTCAGAAGAAAAGTAGAAATAGACCAATATGATAGGAAGATTTTAACATTTAAATACCTAATTATAAGAGATTTCCTAAATTTAGAAGGAAGGTAATACCAAAGATTTAAGATCATAAGTCTTTAGGTTAAATTTCAATCTATAGGAAGAAGTTTAAAGTGAATGAATTCATATCATTTACATTATTATTTAAAAAATCCTTTAATTTTTTTTTCAATTTAAGAAGAGTTTAATTCAAAGTAGTTTATACTAATTATAGAAAACCATGCAGTAAGGTTGATAATTGTATTAAGAAAAGTTTAGAATTGCAAAATATATAAAGATAATGAAATAATTGGTTTGTATTAAAAAATCAAATTAAAAACAAAACAGAAGGTATTAATCTATATTTTCTTTTACTCATTTATAAATTAATATAGCGGATTAGTAATAAATATATGAATAGTATTTTAGCTTGTTGAAAGATGATTAATGAGGTGTTTTATTTATAACTAATAATTGCAAATTGTTCTTGTAATTGCGACAAAAAATTTTGAATTAAACTATTTAAATAGACTCTGGTATCAAATAATTAAATACAAAATAAAAAAGTAAGCAAACCTTATAGGATACAAAAATAAAATGAAGTTTCTAATATGTGTATTAAGTAATAATTTATCCATTTTTTAAAATAAACAGTTTAAATGAATATTAAAGATGTATTTAGTTACAAATATATCAATTGTATAATTTAAATATTTTTGATTGATTAAGTAAAAAACTATTCATTTTTATAAATTAACAATTTTGAAGGAAATATTTAATCGATTAGGATATCATTTTATAATACAAATATTCTTGTTTGGTATCCATTTTTTAATTAACATTATTAAATGATATATTTAATAATGTTAATTAAATAAATAATTATATTAATTTATAACTTAAATATTTTTATATGATTTAGTAATAATACATTGTTAGTTTTAAAAAATATAAATTACTTTATTAATCAAAAATATTTAAATTATAAAACGAATACACAATTAATACATGTGAATAAAAAAAAATATTAAATATTGTTATTATAGATCAATTCAAAATTATAATGAATTTATGACTTGAACAAAAAACAAAATTGAATATTTCATTTATACTTTTAAAAACTATTATTGTTTTTCGAGTTTATTATTGAATAATGTTGATTAATAAAAATGGATGATTTATTATTAAATACATATAAAATATTTAATTTAATATTGTTAATTAAAAAAATGGATATTTATTACTTAATATATATAAAATATATAACATAATTAAAAAAATTAATTTAATATATTAAGTATATAATATAATCTATAATAAAATGTTAATCAATATAAATTTTTTAAATGAAAATATTTTATTTTATTTTTTTTGATACAAATTCATTGATTTTTCAGCAAAATTTTAGATAAATATAATCGTTGCAACACGCTTAGATATTGTTTAAAATTGGATTAACTAACTTATAATTTTTTATGAAATGAAATAATTAGTTATTATAATAAATTAGATTCGTTTAAATTAATTATATAAATTTGTAAATAATAAACATGTCAAATTTGCTCTCTCATTTATATTATGTTGTAAACAAAAGTATTTATTAACTTAATCTTTGATCTCTTTCAGTAAGTTAACTTCTAAATTATAAATGATATTAATTACGTTAATCTTTGTGTATTAAATATATTTATATTAGAAGTCTACTGTTTAGATTATTATTTAAATTATTTATAAGCAGATTTTAATCTCCTAAAATTTTTGATTACCCTTTTCCGTTTTTCTGATCTTAGCTCCAACAATCTATGACATTATTTACTGATCCTAAATTATTAAGGTAAAATTGATTAAATTTTATTTTTAATTAAATCAATTTTGTCCTCCATTTCATTTAAATAGGCGTTTATAATGCAAAGCAATAATTTAGCAAGTATAAATGCATTCATGAAAAACAATGCAATAAAGTAAACATTAGAAATGCTCTTAAATTCATATTCCATATTAAGTCCTATTCCCAATATAATTGAAGCCCCACAAATCAATGTTGATTAATAATCCAATAGATTCAATCTATAAGATTTAAATGGTTAATATTTAAGGTTTAATTATTGATAAAATAATAGAATAAAATAAATTAGGGAACCTTTTAAGATTATTGAGTCTTCATAAAAAATTAAAAATAAAATAACAAGTTCTTTTGTAATAATCTTTATTATTTCCCAAAAGTAAGCCTAAGGTTTATATTCATAATAAAGATATCCAAATAGATTCTTACCTCTTTTGTAAATAAGATTATGTCGTTAATTATACAATCCTAAAAGTAATCCTAATGGTATTAGAATACCTAAAAGAGATAGAAATGGAATACAAAATGTCAATACCCAATTTTTATGAACAAGTGTATCAAATTAATAAGTAACATTGGCTTAGATCCAAGAAATACCTGAAATTTTTCGAATTGAAACTAAAGCAATCAATGATCCTATTAAGCTGGGCTAAAAGTAAATATACATATAGATTATTGCTGTCATGACAATAGGTCCTCTATATTTAATTTAATTTAAATATATGAGGATAGAATAAAAAATAGCTAGGATTAAGAAGTAAATGCATGGAAGTATTAATTACCAAATTAATCTAATGTAATGAATCTCAATTGATGATAAATCAACTAAAGAAATATCATAATTTTATACTTAAAAAACAGTCCATTGAATAGGAAATTCTTTGTATCGGACTCCCAACTCCATTTAAAAAATAGAAATAACTGACTGGGAAATTCAATTTGAATGTTGTTAAAGAACTTATGATTTATAAATAATTAGTAAATATCTTAATTAAGTAAGGAGATTCTAGAAAATAATATTGAGTTGTTATTGCCCCTTTAACACTAAGAACGATAGTTATTAGAGTCCTTAAATAATAATCATATAAATTACCAAATACTGAATCCAATTATTTAAAGTAAATTAAATCTAATATTTTCACAAGATCCACATGTATATTATTAAGCGCTTGAATATTTTCCTTGTCCTCTTATATTTTGATTATCACATTACTCACACAATGCTCCTATATGGCCTAAAAAGCATGAGTTATCTCCATAATCCCATTATCCAAGACAATTCTCTTTCAAGTTATAGCATTCTTCAATTTAATTGTTATCAAAATAAGGTCTCCAAAATCCCTAAATTAATAGACTAATTAAATACTTTTCTTAGATTTAATTAAAAAGAAGTAACGTTTATAGTAGTTTATTCATCCCTTATGTTACACTTATTTGAATTAATTGTTAATGAATATTAGTCTAAATCTGAAGCACATTCTCGACATGACATATCTGATGAAGATTTAATTTCACCTATTCTGCATTAAAATGTGTTAAGGTTAACAAATAATTTATAATTAGAGTGAAATGATTTTACAATTATATTGCTTTAATCATATTATTTTATTTTAATACTATCACAAGTAATTGCTAATTATAAGTATAATTTATTTGTATTATCGCTATCAAAAAAAATAATCAAATCATCTAGATTATAATCATGTGTAGTTGTATTAAAATACACAGAATTTTATGATATAAATGTTTGATTTTAAGTTTCAATAAATTATTATTTTTATATATCAAATAATTTAGTTTCAATGTCACATTTTGAATTAATCAAATTATATTATTATTAATAATAATTATCTAATGCAACAATTCTAAAAGTTAAGTTTAAAGGTTATAATTGCTAAGAAATTTAATTAAATTTTTAATATTTTTGAATTGGAGTTCCACTAGGTAAAAATATTACTCCATTTTCATTATTTAAAATTTTTAATTATTCATACAAACAGTCATTAGTTTCATAGATAGGATATATATTGAAAATACTTTTATAGTTATTTAAAGTAATTGATAAATTAGTTGGAGCTTAAACAAGATCATTTCCAAAGAAATATGCACGATTTTCAACAAAATTTGTTTCAAATCTTTTTATATCTTAACTTATACTATTATTAAAATAGATTGCACCAGCAATTTATGCATAATTATTGATTATTTAACAATCTATTAAGAATAATTTGGATTCTAATCCTATAAAATAAATTATCCCTCCAATTTAATATGCTTCATTACTTTAAAGAATTGAATTTTATATAAGTACATTCGATTAATTAGAAAATAAACATGTTCCAAATTCTGCTTAATTTCCTAAACATTTATAATTATTTATAATTATATCGTGTTTAATCTATCCTAATATTTATTCTGAATTTGATGTTAGAATTCTTTTAGATTCATTAAAGAATGAGTAGTTATAATTATAAATTTCAGAATTTAAATATATACAACCTACTTATCCACATTAATTATCTCTAATGTTTAAATTATTAATATAAATTTAATAAGTCTTATATTTTTGTTTATTCAATTCCAAAAACATAATTCCACTCTTTGAAAAAGAGTTATTATTATTCATCAAATAGATATCAAATAACTAAATGATATCAGTATCTTTTATCTAATTAATAATCAGTATAGCTTGTTAGATATTAGTATTTGAATAAAGAAATTGATTATGTAAACAATCTATTACTTAATTATCAACATCATCAACATCCATTTCAAATTTATTATTTTGAATTTCAAATTAACACTACATTTTTAAAATTTTTGTAGGTTTAACTAATCCAGATAGGTAACATCTCTGACCTGAAATCTCATATTATGTCAAATTTTAAATTTTCAATCCTTTGATATTTATCACAGTCTTTAAATCTATAATAATCTCTATAATACAATACCATTTCTCGGTTGTATGTATAATAAACTTAATTTAGGCATTATACCATTAAATATAATAATTTCTTTCAAAATAATATTGCCAGAATCAATAGAGTAAAGTAAGGATTCTCCATATGCATCTGATAAGAATATATTTGAAAAGTTTATTACAGAATTTTCAATATAAAAAAAACTTCTACTATTTAGATTCATTTATATAGTTGGATTATAGATTAACTATTTAAGGTATTCATAAAAGGCAGCTTTTTAATCTGTTATATTGATATTTTATATATTCAATTAATTTGATATCGAAGTTTTTTAAAAGGATGCATAAAGTACTGATCCTTTTGATGATACGCTGCTTTATAAAGTTAGATTATTAAGAGTCAGATTCAAATAATCATAATCTGATTTTATATAAAGAAAGCTACCGTAATCTTTAGAAATTACATTTTATACATGAATATTTGATAGATAGATTTAAGATCTCTAAAATGGAATTTCAATAAATAAGCAAGCTCCATATTCATAATTATTTTTGAATTGTGTTTTCAAATTTTTAAAAGTAACATTTATTATTTTTGTATTTAGAGCTTTTATGTAAAACCCAACTCCATTTTTTCCAGATGAATTTTCTACTTAGCAATTAAAAATTTTTATAGTTTCTGCTTAAAGATATGAATTTCCAATTTCACTAATTATTGGAAAGATGTTTTTTAAATTATCAATCCTCACTATCTCATCTTTAGGGAAGCTATGAACAATATTATTCAAAAGTAAATCTATGGCATAAACAGAATTATTTAAAAATGTAATATAATTCATAAGAATTGTTTTTGCAAAAATGT
Source organism: Paramecium primaurelia (assembly GCA_905182975.1). Classification (NCBI taxonomy): domain Eukaryota; phylum Ciliophora; class Oligohymenophorea; order Peniculida; family Parameciidae; genus Paramecium; species Paramecium primaurelia. Next base: position 242,148 of record CAJJDM010000142.1, read on the forward strand.
TTATTATAGTATCTGTTGAATTTGTTGCAAAATTAGAATTAAATAAATTTGACTCAATTATTACATCTCCAATAGGACAATTTATTTTAATACCTACAGCTGAAAATATGAATAAATTTTATCCATAATTATGCAATTAATTTCTTTTAATTTATACATTTACTAATATAATTTAAGTCTAAATTTTGCTATCAATATGAATTAGAGAAGCAAATTAATCTGATTGAGAAACAATAATAATATTTTCTTGAATTATAAAATTCTTTAAATAGTACTTTGATTAAGTGAATATTTAAGCGTAACTTTAAAGTTAAATTAGGGCTGAGTTGATAATATTAAAATCAGCTATATCAAAATTTTCAAAATAAATATTTTGTACTTCTGATAATTTAATAATGCTTTAATATAAACTTGAATATAAATTAGAACAATCATAAAATTAATGCAATTAATGTTTTTTCAATTATAATGCATAAAAATTTATAATTTCTAACTGTTACATGTTTTCAAATAAAAATTCAATGAATCCAAAGCCTCTTTTAATTGTACAATTTTTAATTTTAACAATTTACAATTTAATATTTATAATAGAAGAATCAACATAATCAATTTTAGAATTAATTTGGTCATATTAGGAGGTATTTTAAAGTAGAATATTTTAAATATCTATTGAAGATGAAAAAGATTGAAAAGGTAATAAATATATTACTTTTGAGAGATAATTTAAATTCAAATCTTTTATTCTAATTTAATTAATAAAGTAAGTTAAATTTACTTGATTACTCATTTCTTTAGGTATAAAATTATAGATAATATAAACTAATCCTTAAGTTTGACATTAATTAATTTGGATATTATTTATAACAGCATAATTTTCAAATTATATAAAAATGGAATCTATCATTTTCATTTCATTTATTGTTAAATTTTCTATTTTAGCTATTTATGTATTATTTAATGTTATAAAAGGTGATGAGTTTTACATTAAACCTGAAATCAATAGATTTTGAATATTTAAAGTCATTATTTCTGTGATTTTTGAAGTTATCAAAAAAGAACATGTATTTAAATTGGCAAAAATTTTAATTACATCAAATTCTATTGAAATTGGTTGACTTGAAGAAAATTCAAATAGACTTACATTTTAAAAAATGCAATTAGAGATTGAAAATCTTTTAATTTGAACTTATGCATTTGATGTTTGAAATGATAGTTAAAAAATACTTTATGAATTTTAATTCTATAATAATGAATTTTAAAGATTAACTAAATTAAACATTATCAAAGAAATTTATTTACCTTGAAAAATGAATAAAAAAGGTTGTTTCTGGTCTGAAGGTAAAAAATCAATTTTTTCCATCTATAAGGTTATTGGCTTAAATCCTTAAATACTAATAAGTTTTATGTTAGTAGTATATTGTATTTCAAATTAAATATTTTCAAATTTTAAATAAGAAAAATCTAAAAAGTGTAATTCTTAATAAACTTTTATTTTTAAAGGCTTTTCAATTTTAGATGTTATTATTAATTAAACATCACTTTTTATAAGAATATAATTACATTAAATTAAATACAAATTTGGAAAACTTTTAGGAAATGTAACTTATTTAATTAACTGAACAAATTTATTCTTGATTGGATATTAAATAAATTCTCATTTTTCTAATAAATTTCTTATTCATAATTTCATATTTAGAATCAACTTCTAACTTAAATTATTAATTAATTATTACATCAGCAAAACTAGATTATTATGGTTTAGATTATAACAGTGAATCAAATAGTATATTGTTCATTTTAAATTGATTTTATTAATCTAAATTACTAATTAATGATAGAGTTTTATAATATTCTTCATTAGAACAGTATAAATTCATTTCATAATTAAGAACATTTTCACAACCAATTGAATTTTAACAAGGAATAAATTATCCAAAAATTTAATCATAATAAAGATCTTGATTAAAGGAAAACGCTTTTAAGCATTAATAAGAATAAATTGCATTCTTTTCATTTAACATATAATTTGAATTTAATGTTACCAATTCATCTTATGTTCTTTCTCTACAAAATTCACAATAACTAGGACAATCTGAACATTTTTATTAAATTAAACTCAATAAATTATGATAATTATTTTTTCCACAATAAAAACAATAATATTAACCATCTTAATATTAACAATTTGAACAGTTTGAATCACAATATTTTATGCATTTTCCATCATATAATTTAAAGCCATCATTACATGAAGAACATATCAATTTGTAATCTTAAGGATTATTACTTTCATCTTGTGTAAACTAAAAATAAATAATGATTATAATACAAAATATCTTGGATTTGATTATTATTTCAAAACTTAATTTATAACTTTAAGTTTGACTTTCCATTCATCATTAAATTGTATAATAGAATGATAACATGTTTTACAATTTAAAGATAGTGGACAATTATAACATTATCCAGAAAAACGATCTGAATAATATCCTTATTTACATTCAATACAATAAAAAGGAGTATATTATGATTGATTAAAGCAAATATTACAATTAGGAATATTTTCTGTACACTAATCTCCTTAAGTTGCAGGAATATTTTAAAATTTACCCACAAGACAAATCTGTTAATAAGGGTAAATTGCACCATTATATAAATAATCAGAAAAATAAGTATGAATACACATTGGATCATAATAATAAGATTGACAAATTTGTTAATATGTATCATATCCATAATATTCTTCACATAATCCACAAATAGGAAATTCATCATTAAAATCATTTGTAGGTTCAAAATTATAAGCATAATTAGAATAAGCCCAATTATTAGATTTTGATATAATCATAACTTATTGACAATTTTCAATACCAATAACTATACAAGTAATACCATCAAATCTAATAGCCATAACTTTTTCTTATAAACATTTTAGACATCTTAAAAAATATTATTATGTGTTTTTATTATATTCTTCTCGACAATATTCACAATTAAGTCCACAATTTTGACATGTTCCATCTTTTGTCAATGTATAATACTTAATACAAGTTAAGCATCGATATCCAAGTTCAGTATTATGCTCACTAATGCAACTTAAACATTCAAAAGGACAAAGTTAACATCTTTTAGTAAGTTTATTAAAGTAATGAGTATCAATACAATTAAGACATATATCCTTAGATTAACAATCAATACAATATGGATCACAAATTTAACATTAATTATCTGAAAAAAAGTGATTATTTTTGCATATCATTCTAATTTATTAACCTAGATGATAATCTTTACTATATTCGCAATCTAATTGACTGTCATCACATATATCAGCAGCTCCTTAAAGTATATGTAATTAAAATTGATCGTCTAAATAATAAACATCTATATTAATATTTAATCTATTAATTTTAATATAAGGATATTCTGATGATTATTATATATAATCAAATGTACAAACTGGTTTCATATACCATGTAAATTAATTATGATAGCAATCCCCACATTATAATTTCTCTTCATTATATTTTGGACTAATTATTTTATAGATTTATTATACCATTCAATGCAAAATATCTCATTTTTATATTTTACTTAGAAATATCCAAAATTGCATTAATGTTCTATTTTTTCTTATTAAATTATTAATTATTAAACATTTTCAATAAGTTCACATTTTTGTAATTCAGTTAATTAAGTAAGATATTTGCATTCACAAATATTATATTAAGTAAATTCATAATTGAGTTCAGTTTAACAAGATTTACAATGATATTTCATTGGTCCCATACAACTATTACAATTTGGATGGCATTCTCAAATTATATAAATGAAAATACCTAATTTTTATTAATTATTGTCTTAATGATAGCCTGTAATAAATTTAAGACTACGAATTTTTGTTCTACTTTATATATAAGAATCCTCTTATTTATTAATATATTGTATAATTTATTAGCCTGTAAACAAAGAGTTATAACCATATGTTCCTAAATTATAAATTAAATGTTCTTCATTTAAAAAAAATAATTGTATTTGTAAAGTTGCTCCATTTGTAGGTTTCCTTCCGTATTCTATTACTAAAAAGTGCCATTATTAAGTTAATTCATATAAATTATCTTTCCTTATAATCACTGTATCAAATTATCTTAAATTCTCATCATTATATTAATTTAATAGAATAGGTATTTTTGTAAATTCTGATTATAATTTGATTATAGTTTCATTATTGTTTTCAAAATTAACCTAATTTATTTTATATAATACTTCATAATATAAAGTAATAAGTCTATCCCCCTACAGTTCCTGAAAAATATATTTTAAAGAATCAATAAGAAACAATGTTTAACGAAGTTATTAGAATCTTAGACCATATTCATTGTAATAGTATGTAAAAGCCTTAATATTATATACATTATTTTTACTTCTTAATAATCTTATTTAACCCAACATTTAATTAAGAATCGATTATTTACAATTTTATATTCATAGCTAAGAAGAAAGAAATCATCCTACATTGATAGTCCTGGATCTATTAATCTATTTTCATCATATATTTTAATTTATGTTAACTATTCTTAGATTGGACATTAAGAAAATAAAGTATGATAAAAATCATCAGAGTATACAAATGAATCATATTCTTATATTGGTGAAAAATATCCTTTAAAATAAATTAATAATTGTCCTTAAAAAACATAATTTTTATTTAATTCATAAGTATATCCTCCTAAAATAATAGTAATTTCATCAGTCATTATCTAATAATCAAATGAATATAACTAACATTAAAAATTTGTAAATATTCTTAATTTATGATCATAAGCTTAATAAGTGAATGATGTATAATACCATATATTTTAATATTGACTTGCTTCAAAATTAAAATTAGCAAATTGATATTCATTTTAACCTATTGCAAATAAGTGTATATCATGAGTTAAACTAATTGGTTCATCTTTCATATTGAGAATTATAGCTGCAATATTATCAAGATTTTAATCAAGAATTTTCATGAAATAAAATCCATTAAAAATACATTATCCTATTTAACAGTAATAAATATCGAAAGGTCTTGAATATTGGCTATAAGAATCAAAATCCATTGTTGCTATATATTTTGACCAAAATCCAAATCCTCTAGCAGCATTCTCATTTGAGTTAGATTTAAGGTTAATTGTTTTTTGTTATGGCTTTGAATTATCAATTACAAGTTGTGAATCATCCTTTTCATAATGACAAGTAATGACATTAGATAAGCTTAATTAGATTGATAGAATGGAAACATGTAAAATAAATAAAAACATTATTTAAATATTAATATTTCTAATTTCATTCATACTTTTAATAATAAAAAGAGTTTACATGATATAATACAAAGTTAATTTTGATTTTACAATAAGTTTTAGCTTTAGCACTCATTAAATTATGTTTTTTATTTAAGATTCCAATATAATTGACTGTGAAATTAAAATTGATGATTTGGTTCAAATTGAATTTATGTTGATTAATAGAATGATATTTGCATTTATTTCAGTTAATTTTAAACTAGTACTATAAATTTTCATAATATATTGTTGTTTGGTTTATTGTCAAATCAAATATTAAGTATGATGTGAGATTAGTTTTCATCTTATTTTTAATATTTTTTATTGTAAAATATCATCCTTTTAAATTTTTATTCAAAAAAATACTTTATTTTTATGATCAATAATATATTACATTAATCTTTTAAAATCTCTCCAAAATGAATTAGGTTTTAATTTAAGTTAATAAAATAACGCTTTAATTGAAACTGAATATTAAGTATGAGCATTATGATCAATAACTTTATTCAAAATAGTTATATAAAATATCAACTTTTTCAAATGATATTTTTAATTTGATTCAATTTATAAGAACTTTTTCTCTAGTGATAAGTAGAGTGGAATTTTGTATTACAGACTCAATCCTTTTGAGTTCAGTGGATTAGTATGTTGTTAATTAAAATCGATTTCTTTGAAGATCACATAGATAATTTATGTATAGAAGTAGACAAATGTTAAAATTAGATATACAAAAGATTGTATCCAACGTGTTAAATGGATAACTTTATTATTCATATATAACCTATAAATGGAATTTATCAACATAATTTATGTTTTATTGATTAATATTCCAAATATTTATTTAAATATATTTGTGTCGATTGAAATAATATAATTGTAATATTAAAAGGAAAGATTGTGTCATACTATTAAATGGCAAAAGATAAATATGAAATTATATAATATTAATAAATTGAACCTTGTGCTAATAATATAATTTTGAGAAATATTATTGAATTAATGAATGAAATTAATTTTGCATTTTTTCATCATGTTGCAATTAAGTAATTTGATATCATAATTTAATTTTTCTTTTTTTAGTTCCCCTTATTATAGCAATTACGGAGAAACAAATACAAAACTTAAAAATAAACATAATCAGCATTTTTCATTTCTAAAAAATTTTCTGGAATTGAATGTGTCTCAATTCCCATAATTAAAATAATCACTTTATTCTCATCCTCAATCTTACAAATGGTTTTTAATTATTTTTTATTCAGCCAATATTGAAACAAATCTTTGAATTCTTTGACAAGATAAATGTTAATTTTCATTACTCTATTGAAATATTACCTGAAAAGACACTCTTTTTAATATTTATTCATTCATTCTGTATTAGGAAAACCATAACATGACACAATATCCAAAAGTAATTAGAATTGAAGATCATTTATAAAATAAGTTTATTTTACACTATTTCTTATTAAGAGATAATTATTATTCTAAAAATATAATAATAAGAATGATTGCCTATAATGATTTTGATGAGTTCAGGATTTGTTAAAATAAAATGTTATTTTTGGATTCGAACTTTAAGCGTATTGGATGGACAAACGTATATATTTAGAATTTGCAAGATTGATACTTATGAATCATTCAAAGGTGGCAAGAAGGAACATAAGAAGATTTTGAAGGAGATAGATTAGTTCTGGTTTAAATAATGGTCTATAACTGGAAATTACAACATGGAGTGAATGGAGAAGTTAAGCTAAGGGACATGAAAATAAATTAAGCATGATTTGTTATGAAAACAAACAACTCTAAAAAAAGGAAGCTAAATAGTATTATAGTTTAATTTAAAACTTTTATTAATTAGATTAAAAAAATGCTGAATTATTTTTTTGACAAAAAATTATCCATAATTTACTTTTAAACCATAAATTTTCCTATTAAAATTTAGTATTTCCAAAACTGCTTAGCCATAGTTCTAATTAGAACAAATACTATTAAGATTCGTAGTTATAAAATAATCAAAAGAGTCCTTGATTTTAGGAGTGTTTTCTATTTTAAGGAATCAATAATGTATAATTTTAATAAAAACTTCATGATAATTTCCATATTATGTAATAGAATATAATAATTGTGTATAATTTTAACTAAAAATCTAATTAGTTATAAAAGTAACATATAAGTTTATTATTGATTTCGTCCTATTTATGATTATATAAGTTTGAGTATAATACATTAAACAGTGATACTTAACTTCAAAAATGTATTAAATAGCCAAATAAATAAATTTTTCTACTAATCTTTATAAAGTTAAAGTGAATAATAAATAAATTCTAATATGAATGTCTATTATAATGTTTGAATTTATTCTAAAACCAATATAATCAAAAAAAATATCTCTCTTCTAAGACTCACTAATTATAACTTATTATATTTATATTTTCNAGCCAATATTGAAACAAATCTTTGAATTCTTTGACAAGATAAATGTTAATTTTCATTACTCTATTGAAATATTACCTGAAAAGACACTCTTTTTAATATTTATTCATTCATTCTGTATTAGGAAAACCATAACATGACACAATATCCAAAAGTAATTAGAATTGAAGATCATTTATAAAATAAGTTTATTTTACACTATTTCTTATTAAGAGATAATTATTATTCTAAAAATATAATAATAAGAATGATTGCCTATAATGATTTTGATGAGTTCAGGATTTGTTAAAATAAAATGTTATTTTTGGATTCGAACTTTAAGCGTATTGGATGGACAAACGTATATATTTAGAATTTGCAAGATTGATACTTATGAATCATTCAAAGGTGGCAAGAAGGAACATAAGAAGATTTTGAAGGAGATAGATTAGTTCTGGTTTAAATAATGGTCTATAACTGGAAATTACAACATGGAGTGAATGGAGAAGTTAAGCTAAGGGACATGAAAATAAATTAAGCATGATTTGTTATGAAAACAAACAACTCTAAAAAAAGGAAGCTAAATAGTATTATAGTTTAATTTAAAACTTTTATTAATTAGATTAAAAAAATGCTGAATTATTTTTTTGACAAAAAATTATCCATAATTTACTTTTAAACCATAAATTTTCCTATTAAAATTTAGTATTTCCAAAACTGCTTAGCCATAGTTCTAATTAGAACAAATACTATTAAGATTCGTAGTTATAAAATAATCAAAAGAGTCCTTGATTTTAGGAGTGTTTTCTATTTTAAGGAATCAATAATGTATAATTTTAATAAAAACTTCATGATAATTTCCATATTATGTAATAGAATATAATAATTGTGTATAATTTTAACTAAAAATCTAATTAGTTATAAAAGTAACATATAAGTTTATTATTGATTTCGTCCTATTTATGATTATATAAGTTTGAGTATAATACATTAAACAGTGATACTTAACTTCAAAAATGTATTAAATAGCCAAATAAATAAATTTTTCTACTAATCTTTATAAAGTTAAAGTGAATAATAAATAAATTCTAATATGAATGTCTATTATAATGTTTGAATTTATTCTAAAACCAATATAATCAAAAAAAATATCTCTCTTCTAAGACTCACTAATTATAACTTATTATATTTATATTTTCTAGATTAAATATAAATTATTTTTATTTAATATATTATTGGTTCATCATCCAAGTCTGTGATAATTAGAATAATCATCTCCAAATTCTACTTGGCAAGACTCAATCAAATCAAAAGTGTTTCTTAATTGACTTTTGTCTAATACTGAAGTATTTAAATTTTAATTATCTAAAAGCAATTTTTATTTGTGTTCAGAAGCGACTTATAATAAAACATTCTTAGCTTATTAAGATGATAATTTTGTATAATATGGGTTTTATAGATGCAAATAAGAGGAAATAATATGAGAATAGAATCTATTTTTTACTTAATTTGGCTGAACTAAATATGATATAAATTTACAGTTCTTTTGTTTAATTTCTATGATATTATAGACCATTTTGAACCTAAAATTATGTAATTTGAGTATATTATCTAATCCTCTTCCTCTGTGAAAAGCTATTTATTGATATTTGGGTTTAGGGTACTATTGTATCTCTACAAACACTGCTTATCGGTTTTACCTGTTATGTATTTTGAAATTTTTTTCCATTTTTTTCCATAGAGTATTACTAATTTTGAAAGAAGTTTATCTTCTTTTTAATTCCATTTCTTCTTTTTTATTTTCTAGTGATTAAATATATTTCTTACATTTTTGCATTTCAATATTTTCCATCTTTGAATACAAGAGTTTGGATTTCTATCTGGAAAATTTTAAGCAACTTAACACCAGTTTGTACCATATTTTTGAATAGATGAACTTAATAGATCATCTTCTTCAATAGTCCATTTATTCTTTTATCTTTTAGTTTATATGCTTCTGAATTCAATATTATTCATTTTTTTAGACTTTTTAAAAAAATAAAGTATATCAAAAACTAAATGATTTAATAAGCAATGAATATCAATATTGGAATTATTTATTATAATAATTTAAAAAAAAAAATACAATTGCGATTCATAATAAAGAGAAAATACAATTGTTGGATTCTTCTGTTTATATGAAATCAAAAAAAATAAATCACAAAAGATTAATTTAAAACATAAATCATTATTGTATGCATAAAATTATTAAATAGACATACAATAGATGAGAGTAATAGTAATTCATAAAGTGTCTTTAATTCATTCAGTAGAAAAAATAATAATTATTATTCTTTTATAAATATTTATATTTGATTTTCAATATATAGTCTTGAACTTAATAGTATCATAAAACAAAAATGAAAGTTGATGATTCATGAAATTAATATATGCAAACTAAAATAAAGATAAATATGCTTTGTTAGACTTTAAAAAAGAATCTATAAGTTCTAATATTTATTCAATAATTCTTTACTTAGAAAATTATAATACTGCATTTAATTATAAGAATTATCATTCCTTAATTAGGAATATAGTATTTAAATATAATTTACTAGTCCTAAACATCATGCCAATTTTGTTAAGTTTTTTAATTAGTACATATTTAATTAAAATGTTATTATTATTAATCCCTTCAATTTATATTAATTAAATCTATTATCTCTGTACTTTATTTAATATTAAAAATATCTCAACTTAAAAGTTTATATCAAACACAACATAAAATTGATATTATATTTAATGGTTTAATACTTTTTTAGCTATTAATTATTTTTAGCTAAAATAAAATTTATTGCATAAATTTTTTTAAATTAATATAAATTTATATTAATAAGAAATGATAAGAGAAAAATCAAATATTATTCGAATAAATTGGAATATGGATGTACTGTAATTAGCTTGATATTATGACCAAACAAAAATGTTGGTCTTTGTATTTAAGATCATTAAATAGAGAAACTTTGATTTACCTTTTTAATTTTAAATTATATTGATCTAAAAAGCATAAAGATACAAATTTTTTTTAATTTTAATTCTTCTTTTGATATTTAAATAAGTATTTTTTAACTTTATAGATTAAGAGTTTGATTCAGTGTCTCTTGGTTTAAAGAAACGAAGAAATGTTAGAAAATCCTTACTCAAATTTTGAATCATCTTTATTTATGCAACTACATAAATTTTTAATTAAGTAAGAGAGTTTAATTTAATTATCATCAACAATGACATACTTATTAAAAATAATATTAAATAAAGATATTTGTCTTTCTTGTGCTGATATTCATAAATATTCTGTTGATTCGTTTTGTTAAATTCATTTTGGAAAAAGAAATTATGCTGCTCAGAATCTTCAAGAAATAGTGATTTTACAATTAAGATTTTGGTAAAGAATAAGAATTTAGTCTTGTTTAGAATTTTCTAAATAATCTTTTTTTATCTCTTTAATTACAGTTTATATCAATTTATATAAAAATTTAGTTTTTAACTCATTTCAAATATTATATTATATAGAAATATTTGAAAAGGATCAATAAGACAAAAATTTGAAAATGGATATAATTCAGACTATTTATTTACTAAAAAATCAAATATTTTTTTGAATTCAATTTTTGTATTGAATTTAAATAATAATAAAAATAATAATTGTATAATAATCAAGAGTATTAGTAAAATATTAAAATATGTATAAAATTAATAAAATAACAGAATAGTGATTATAATATTTTAAGAAAACAGGAAAATCATATAGCTGTTATTATATGAATAAATATGATTACATTATTAAACACATATCAAATGAATCCTCAAGGATTTAAAAATGGATTTGTTTTAATTGGCTATTGATTTTATTAAGGATTTTATTCATAAAACCTTTTCACTATATTCTTTTTCATTTCTACGCATAAAATGCATAATTATAAAACTAAATTTACAAATAAGCATGACAATAGCATTCCAATTTGAAACCATGCAAATTAAATTTAAATGTTATAATTCAATTTATCTTTAAAAACATTCCAATATAAGGCTGATGAAGAACAAAATATAAATGAGGTAATTTCCAGTACCATAGTATTAATGAAGTCTAGGGTGTTCTTAAAAGGTTTAATAATGAAAAGATAAATTAAATAGAATGAGGAAACTAGAGTTAATAACATAATTTGTAATTTTTAATTTTATTGTAACATTACTAATATGCTTATGAATAAAACTTTTTTTAATAGTTTGATTTAATTTGATTTTGAAATCCATAATTATTTTTAATTCCTTATAAATGGATAGCTTATTCTTGTAAACATTTTAGATGAAATAAAGAGGATTATATACAAAATGAAATATGCAATTAATTTGGAAACAATGTTGTTGGATATTGACTATATTTATAGAAAGGACATAAAAAGAAGATCCCAACTATTTGTGTTTAGAAAATCTTATAATACTTAACTTTCAAAGTTTTTGTTTTGTTTATACAAAGACTTCAAAGTTTTCATTATTAATTTTGCAAATTTTGGACCAAAATAAAACATCTGTTAATTATTCAATTTCCTTAAAAGTTTTATGACTAAATAATTTGAAGAATAAGTAATCAGAAGTACAATAATTAAGAAAACTTAAGTTTATATATTTGTTAAAATATCTGCATTTACTTCATAGTATAATAATTTCCCTTAAGATTCCAAATATTAATCATTCATAAATTATGTTAATACTTAATCAATTTTAACTATATCCAAAATAGGTTGCATAGATATCAAATTACTTGATTCAAAGTAAACAAATAAATTAAGAGGAAAAATTACATTAATAAATCTAAGGTAGGATTATTATTGAAGTATTTCAAGTATTTCTTGAATTAATAATTAGCCACAAATTATCAATATGAGTATCACTGAGCCTCCCATTGAAATCATTGTGTATTTAGCTACTTTTTAGAGGTAAATGGCATTCTATTTTTATTCATCATTAAGGTATTATGGAAGATTAAGTTTTATTTAATTTATTTAATTAGCAAGTGGAGCATCATGATAATTAAATAGTTAATCCTCTAGAATTACTTCTAAAATTGGTGGTTATGATAGAGTAGTGTTTATTACAATTTTCACTAAGTATTCTGCAGCTGAAACTAATTCAAAAGGTTCTTAAATAGGAATTAAATGTAAATCATAAAATATTTCATTTGGTCCTATTAAACGCATACGTATCATTGTAGAAAAAGCAGTCTAACTAATTGTTTTAACAATTTAATCAAAATAAATCGATACATATTAATATTCATGATATGTACTAATTAATGAAAGTTAGAATGAAGGATATTTTTCATAACTACATTCAGAAAATGAGTATTAATAATTCTTACAAATATAATTCTATTCAATTTTACATTAACTAGAACATCCATCACCATTTTCTTTATTAAAATCATCACATTCTTCATCATTAGATACAACACCATTTCCACAAATAGGTTAACAATATTATTCAATATAATCAAATGTATATCCAATTATACATTAATGACATTCACCTTTAATACAAACATCACAATTCTTTGTGCAATTCAATTAACAATTTAAACATTCTTATTATTCTAATTCACACATTTCATCTCCAGCAATTATTCCATCTCCACAAATTGTTTTACATTGATTATTGATTAGATAATATCCTATATCACATTCATTACATACATCATAGATACATAATTTACAATTATCTAAACATTATTACTACAATTCATTATCATATTAATTTTAATTATTTATAAAGAAATCTTCAGTACATGTAAATTCATCAAATGTCCATCCTTCTTAGCATTCATAACAAATTTCCTTAATACAATTAGAACAACCTTCAACACATGAATATTGACAATTAAAGCATCCATCAAATGGTTACATATTTCCATCATCACATTGTTCAGATCTATCTATTTCTCCATTTCCACATATACCTTCACAAGTAAAATCAAAAGGAAAACCAAATGGACGATCTTAAATTATTAATAAATTTACTTATAAATATTTAAATATCTCTTATACCGAATGATTATTAGGAAGGTAAATTTTTTAATGTAGTTGTAAATTACATTTGTAAAAATTATTATTTATGAGGCAAAATAATCTCTTAATTTAATATTTTCTCACCAAAACTACCACCACAAATCGTTATTTCTTCTGCAACTGATTTATGGGAATAAAACCATATTAATTAATCATCTATATATAATTAAGCATATTCATTTTCCCATTTATCAATGAAAACAAAACTAAATTTAATTTTAACAAAACAATGAACTGGTAAAATTATTGATTTTATAATTTTGCTTTTTTTTCCAGTTTTAGAAAATCCTCCCAAAAGAGGAAGAACTATAATAATAAATAATAAAAGCACTAGAACAACTAGTTTTAGTTTAAATTCCTTCCAAAATCATCCATCCATCCATTTAAAATTAACTATATAATACATCTAATAAACTTTGATATTAGACAATCCAAATAAGACAATCAATAGCTTAATCTTCTGATGTACAAGTTTGACATCCAGGTGGACATGGGTAATAATATAATTTAAAATTTCTGATTCCCCACCATTCCTTTCATAAATGATATTCTTACATCTATCATTCCTTATAAATTTGATTTCATTAATATAAAAAGTGTTTTATAATTGTGATTTTTTGTTATACTGATTTACTAAACTTCTTCATTCGAATTATCTCCACATAAGTTTGAATTTGTATTTGACTCTCCATATATCTGTGAAAATATTAGATTCTAATCGACATAAATATAAAATTATTCATTATCCCAATTATCTATTCTATATGTTTGTATAAATATTACTTCCAGAATTCTAATGTAATCATAATTGCATAATGCGGAGGTGGAGATATTAGTTTTGTAATTATTGTGTTTTTACCAAATACCTGATAACCTCCAAACAATTTTATACCGTTGCATTAACCTACACTTTGGATTACATTATTTACATTCCATCCTAACATTAGATATTAAAAATACCTTCACTATCTACAAAATTATCATTTACAAAATTCTCTTCATATAATTCATAAAAATTTGATCCACAAGTAGTTGTAAACAATCCAATAAGTATTTAATAGAACATAAAAAAAATAATATAAATTTTATGGAAAAAATTAATCAAACTGATGTAATTACTCTTAAAATATACTTTTTTCGATCCAGTTATAGTTTAAATTCGAAATAATTATTTAAAATTGATCTTTTTTTAACTTCAATAATAAAAAGTTACTTTAAAGGATATGATCATTTATATGGAATAGATAAATTTTTTGTATATTATAAAATTTATATAAATATGTCTTATACTTTTTAATTATACTTATTGTTATTTGAATTATATATTTTTGAAATTTCCAATAAGAATGCTTAAAAGTAAAATAATAAGCTACTCTGTAATGAACAGAATTTATTGTATACAAAAGTATTTATATTTAAATAATAGTTATATTATGATAAAATAAAAATACAATCTAAATAATCTCTGAATGTCTTTTCACATTACTAATAATTCTTAAGCAACAAAAATTTATTATATACTTATCAATCCATTTATCACAAGATTTTTGCAATAGAACCATCAACTTTGTCTACAAATTATATTAGAAATAATTATTCAATTACTTTTATAGCATCATCCCAAAAAAAATAATCTTATGTTCTCAAAAATTTCTGTTGAGAACTTTTAATTTTGATCTTAATGAGATAAATAGAATGTAGAATTCTTACAATAGATTCTGTTTAAAGGTATTGATTATTTTAGGTCAATCTTGGAGAACTTCTTGACTATAGGAAATCATTTTTAGCTTTCATAGTATTTATCATCATGTTTATGGTATAACAATCGAACATGTTCTACTGACATTTTTTTTTACTTTAAGCCACAACTCAAAATCAATCATAAAACCCAAGAATAAATTAAGATTTTAGATGAGATAAGTAAGTAAACATATCTAAACAAAATCTTAACATAGGTTAAGAGCAAATAAAAAAGCTTATTCTGTTGATAAAAGAGTTTTTGATTTTTAAAATATTAGTAATATTAAAAAATATTATTTTTTTTTAAAGCAAACATGAAAAAATACTTTATTAAACTGTGATGAATTTAAGAATGTTTTTATATAAATAAACACGTTTAACGAGCTTCTCTTAATTTTGTTCGTTATTAATATTCTAATTTAATATTATTGTGTTTCAAGCATTGATACTAAGTTAATTAATAATCAATTGTTATCTAAAAATTTGATTCAATATTCTTTTACATTTTTATTAGATAAAGTCCACTCAAAAAATGAATAGCAGCATTGATCAGACTTTGATTATATATATAATTAAATCATGAATTAGTCTTCAAGTCTCTCTAGAAACTCTATTCTAAAGCAGTTCACTTCTTCTTAATTTTCCTACAGTTCTGATATGGTATTAATAGATGTAGCAAAGCATACAATATTTTAAATCCCATAAATTATCATCAAAAGAGTTTTCCAATAAAAGTAGTTATGATATTTAAAAATCATGAAAAATATTAATTTTTATTTAAATCAAACTACATTTTAGCAACATATTTATTTAAAATCTACTAATGTAAATGAACAACACTGTTCAGTAAAGTCTGAAAGACCTAATTCTAAAATAGATCTTATTTTAAGTTTTTCAAATAATATTTTGAGAAGGATGGTGCCACATTAAAATTCTTTTTTTTAATTTAAATTAAATATTACCTATATAATATTATATAGTTTTGAAGCATTGCTATTTAGTTATTCATCACAATTTATTACATTTCTATAAAAATAAATTAAATTCAAACAAATTTAGATAAGAAAACCAAATCTTCTTAGTGCTACTATAAGATAATTTAATGAAATATATTATTTTATCAATTTAATATATAAGCTATATAGTGTTTGTTCTCATTTTAGTCATTTACTACATAATTTAATATTTGATTTTTTTGATTCATATTTTGAATTTAATAATACTTTAAAACAATAATATGAAAAAATTTTTTAATTCAGACAACATAGAATGATTTCTTAAATGATAAAAATATTGTTATTTTTCATGTATTTATAGAATTCCTATAAATTAGTTTGATTATGAATTAATTAAAAAAAATAATATTGTCCTCAATATTAGATTTTTAATAAATTTTCTTTTTTATAATCATAAAATAACATCAACAGCTTTATATAAAAAATGCTCTATTTCCTCATATATCATTAGATTATCTATTAAGTGCAGATTATACTGACCATATTTTATTATAATTAGATAAGTTAGATGCATTATTTAATGTTATCTTAGAGTTAACTAAATATATTAGGGAATTCTTTCAGCTAATAAAATTGGCTATCTTATTAGTAATGGTTTAATAAAATTTAATTTAATTTCAAAAATTCTTTATAGTTTTCAGGATCAAAAAAATAATAATAGTAATATAATGAAAATTATCGTTGAAATTTAAATGAAACAAGTTTTGTGTATGCAGATATCAGATATTGGCTCAACGAATTTTTTTTCTAAAATTACAAGGTATAAGGGAGGGAGCTCTCTATGTAATATTGTCACCGAACTTCCGTCCTTAACTCATTGTTATGTACAACCATAGACCAATGCTTAAGCTAGTGTTAATCTATTTCTTTAAAAAAATCCTCATATTGTTTGGGTTTGGGTTTGGGTTTGGGGTTGGGGTTGGGGTTTGGGTTTGGGGTTTGGGTTTGGGTTTGGG
>CAJJDM010000142.1:278543-293392 GCA_905182975.1 Paramecium primaurelia
TAGTATTATTGAGCTATTTCTTTTTCTGAGTCATTATTTGTATTTCTAAAGCTTTATAAAATGAAAAATAAAGTGATTTGTTCAAAATTTACATGTATTATTTCTAATAGTCAAGACTTTATTTCTATCAGTGATTATTTTTAATGGCAGGATTAATATTTTTTTTATACTAGTAATTCATAAATACAATATATATTTTAATTCAAACATAATTTTAGATTTAATAGTAATTATTGATTAGAAATCAAAGTTTCTAGGCTCATTTAAATTAAGATATTTATTATGGTTGATTCAATCTTGCATAAAAGTTATAGGATTTTAGCTTTATTATTTTTTAGAACACAAGCTTAAGACAAGGATTATTTAATTATAATTAATTCAATCCTTCATTAACAATAAGAATTAAAATATTTTAAGATGTTTACTGAAATGTTAGTGTTTTATGCTGACATCATTTTTCTTACAAAAATAGTAATCTAACAAAAGAAATAAAATATCAAGGTATTTTTTAATTTTCATTCAGAATTCAAAGGATTATCCTGAAACATTTATTTTTTTTCTTAATAATCATTATTAATTGAGAATGAAACTTCATAAGTTTTATAGCTGGTTTTAAATTTGCATTTATGAGATCTAACTAACATCATGAACTTAATAGTAAATCATATAATACGTTGATTAAAATATATTCAAGATGTTAATAAAAAATGTGGTCTATAATGGGATGAGATTGAATTCAAATTCATTTGTAATTTAAACCCCTTTTGGAAATAGTTATTTATCTATTCATATGATCATTCATTTTAAATTCATAAATTATTATCATAAGAAATAATATAAAAGGTTTTACTTTTACATTACATTCAACTTATTAAAGGTATAATTGTTATAGAAAAATTTAACCAGATACTCAATAAATGGTGCTCCATAATTTACATTCTCATGTGCCAAGTGCTATTCTTATGATATTATTAATTATTTTGTGATTAGAGCTCGCTTATCTCCACTATCCTCTTATGAATAACTTTTATTTTAGTTTGCAGTAAAAAATGTAAAATCCAGGTGATTATTGTAAAATATTCGGAAGATAAATAACTTGAAGTTCTAATTTTTCAAAATAATTATTGATTAAAGTTAATTAAATTACATATTTATTCATCATATATAAATATTTTATTAAATATGTTTGAAAATAATATGTATTGCTTAGAACATTTAGAAAATAAAATCCTTAATATTTGCATTGCAAATCACTAATGTTAAAGGAAGCTTTGTTATGAATGTGCTCATAATTAACAAGTTTCCTAAGAATAATTGATTCCAATTTCTAATTTCCCGGATTACATATTAAATAAATAAAAAAACTTAGTAGATACAACAATAGAAAAAACATTTTAATTAAGACTTAAATTTAATTAATTCAAGAAGTAGTTGGAGATTTTAGGAGAACAATTCTAAAAGTGTTTGTCAGATTCATTATAATAAATTCAGGAGATTTTAAATTCAATAGATAGAGGAGATTAAATTTATTCAAGATTACTAAATTTTTATCTTAAGCCAACAGAAATCTCGTAACTAGACTTGGAATTAATCATTAGATCAATTAATTAAAATAAATTAGAAAAATGGAATATTGATAAAGAATCTTTTATAAATCCAATAATAGAGATCTAAAAACCTATAGAATAGCATTTAATAGATTTTTAAACAAAAATATTTGAGTAATTAAAAGTTCTTCCTTAATTAAAGTATTATAAAAATTAATATGATAGTGAAAAAATAAGAAAAAATAAAAATAGAAATTGGTAAGAAGGAAAAATAAAGACGACAGGAATGTAAACAAACTTTAATCTTTATTTTCTTGAATATTAATTATAAAAAACTAGTTTTATAGTTGAATATACCAATGATGCAGAAATAATACATATTAAGGATGGAGTAAAATTGAAAAAGTATTTTAAAACATGATAATATTCATAGAGAAAAAATAACAAATGAATTAAAATCATAGAATGTGATTAGGAGTTTAGATTAAATAAGATGTTTAGAATGGACAAGAAGAAGTGATAATTATTTAGAATTTGAAAAATGGATGGCCTTACATAGAAGTGAATCATTTGAATCAGGAGGATTTTAAACAAAGGATGGTATAAAAATAGGAAAGTGGATCGATTTATTTGAAAACTTTAATAGGTTAGCATTATTATTTATAAAGATAATCTTTAACTTTTTATGAAGGAAACTATAATTACGGATAAAAAGAAGGACTTTGGGACATATTATCGAAAGATCAAATAATGTTATTTCTTTACTTTAATTTTAGAGGATGCGGGGTTTATAATGATAAGGGTTGTAAGAATGGTTTATGGGTTGATTTACATGAGAATTATTCGGAGTAATTAGCTAATTTTTATACAAGCCATTGTAAAATCGTTTACATCGGTTAATATTAAAGTGGGCAAAAAATTGGCAAATGGGATACTTATTATAAAAATCTTATTATGTTAATATTTCTGAATATATAGTGGCGGTGGTATGTATAATAATAAAGGTTCTAAATTTGGAAAATGGATAACTCTGCATGAAAACTTTTAGGAGTCAATATTATTATTTATTATAGTCTGTGTTAGGTTACATATTCTGGAGAATTTCAAGGAAGAAAATTTGGAAGGTGGAATATTATCTATTAAAATGAAATTATGTAAGAATTTAAATTCTAGTCTTATCATTAGTGGTGGTGGCCCTTATGATAGAAAAGGATAAAAAAATGGAAGATGGATAGAAGTTAATGAAAATTTTTTAGAGTAAATTGAAATTAAAAAATTAGTTATTGCTACAATCTCTATGAAGGTGACTATGTTGCCGGCAAAAAATAAGGGGTTTGGACTGTATTTATGAAGGAGAACGAAATATAAACAAAAATGTTAATATTAAGATATTTTTCTTAGAGGTGAGGGCTATTATAATAAATTTGGATTTAAACAAGGAAAGTGGGTTGAACCATTTAGAAATTTTTTCTTGTAATTATAATTGGTTAAAGATAGGGGAGGCAAAATCACATTTAATGGAGAATACGATAATGAGATTAAAAAAGGGTTGTGGTTAGCTTATTTTTAAGAAAAAGAAAATGAATTTTTATAAATGTAAAAAATAATTTTATACATTTAAAGCGGTGGTGGTTCTTATGATTAAAATGGTGTAAAAGTAGGAATTTGGAAAGAAATATTCGAGTTATTTTCTCAGTATTAATATTTCAATCAACAGTTTAGTCGTGGTTAAATTATTTACGAAGGGGAATATAAAAATGGTATTAAGTATGGAAAATGGAATATTATACATAGAAAGTTTGAACATAAAGAATTTTAATTAATGTAAAATTCATTAATATAATTACAATAGAGGAGGTGGAGAGTATGATGATGATGGAATGAAACATGGATAATGGATAGATTTTAAAGAAGATTTCTCATTGTTTAATTTTATATGTGATTATTTTAGTAGAGACCGTTTATTTTCTATAAAATATCATCATGGTGATATTTTAGGAAATTGTTACAGTATTTCTAAGTCAGCTAAAAAATATAATAATATTTGAGATTATAGTACAGATATGCAATATAAGAAATATATTTATTAAAAATTAATTATTAAAATCTTTTATGAAAATTTTATTACTTTCTGAAAAAGTTGAGAATGGATTAATAAAGACAAAATATTGATTAGTTGCAAGAATTTAAACAATAGAAGAATAGAAACTGTAATATATTAAATCTATTTTAATTTGATGTAATTTTTAATTCACAAAAAAGAAAATAATTGAGCGAAATATTTATTGTTCAAAATATTGGTATTCATCATTTACTTTAAATTCGAATATCGCTGTAAGGATATCGTTAAATTTTATTTGAAATTAATTCAGCATTAGGTTCATTTGTCTAAGGCTCAATGTGTAAACATCAAATATTCAAGTTTATTGATTAATTTGTTCAAGTTTACTAAACTTGGAAAATATCTTTATATTAATAGGGAATGGAAAATTTAACTCTCTCCATTTTCTTTAATAAGGATCATATCTAGAATTCAACAATAAAACCTTATTAAAATAGTTGATCTATAAAAACATTTCTGACTTACTTGGTTATGAATGCAGTTCTAAGTAGAATAAAAGTTGATCATTTCTGAATGAATACTAATTATTTTATTTTGGAATTAAGTAAACAATTATTGAATTTTATTATTTTAGAAACTTAATTTCAATTAATAAGACTTCAATCTGACAGAAATCCATTTTAAAATAAATAAATAAAACTTTTAGAAAATAATCTAATAATATATTCAAAAGAATAATATTGAACTATTATACTTCTAATTACATTTATATAAGTTAACTTTAATATTAGGCTGTTTTTAAGTCATTTACTGTAAACAACAATAATTAATATCATCGTTGGTAGAAATATATATACTATTTTTTAATCAATCAGATTTGATTTTGGGTAAAGAAGAGTACAATAATGCTTTTGTTTAATTATAATTTAGGGTTTTAATTTATAGACTAAACTTAAATGAAGAAATATATGAGCTATTTTTTAATTTTAAAAAATAAACCCTATTAATAAAATGAAAATTTTTATAAAATGATTTATTTCTTCATTTGAAATAGAAGAATTAAGTTTTATATCAAGAATACAATTTTTATACTTTCTACCTACCCATACTGATTATAGTAAGTGATAGAAATAGAAAGAAGAAACTGCGAACAATAACTATACTTTATAGTTTCAATGCACCTATAGGCATTTATTAAAATAAATAATTGCAAAAGGATATGTTACGCCTTAAATACATTAAATTATTAAAAAACGAGTAAATTATTGAATAAAAAAAATTTTGCATTATCATTATTCATTATTTTTTAATATAGCATCAATTAAAAGAATATTTAAAATGTTATAATGCCCTTTAAATAAATACTCTATTCCTTATCAGCTAGTGTTTGTTTTCTACTTGTAATATGGTTATTTCGTGATATTTTTGATTTTTAACAACTGTAAGATATCTGATAGAGTCTTAATTTTTCTCATTTCAAAACATTTCTTTTATAAGATTGAATATTTTTGTATCAATCTCTTTAACCTAAACGAAAATTTTAGGCAATTCTTCAAATTATTCATTGGTGCCATTCATTTTTTTTTAATTAATTGAATTACTTTACTTTTTTTTTCCCAGTTTAATACCAAAAATACAAAAGTGTTCTATTTTTGTAAAGGTGAAGATAAGACTTTGTACAGATTTGTAGTTGTACAAAGTTGTGGGTCAATAAAGAGTTAGAAAATCATATTTATGATTTAAATTCTTAACTTATATCCTCTAAAGGATTAGAATTAATATATCTTTAAGCTTAATTTAATCATTCAAAATACTGAGAATAGTTGATTTATTATATTTTAAATTACTATTATTGTTTCTTTAATGATTGTATTGTAATAGTATAAATAAATAGTACAAAATAGGAAAATAGAAATAAAATGAAATTCTTAATTAGTATTGTTTTTTATTATTTATTTTTGTAGTATAATTCATAATAAATTTTGTATCTTATGCTCAAAAAATTCATTTTATTAATATAATTAATTTTAAAATTGTGATCAATTAATAATGATAATGCTCATTAGTTAAACCTGTATAACTCACCAAACCGTAATTTATTAATTTGATGCAATTTCTAACATTAGAGGTGGTAATTATAAAATTGATAATTTAGAATTATAAGATTTTGTTAGTGTTTGTGATTTCAGCAATTTTAGAGGGATATCCTGATTTTTAGGAGAATATATATAAAATCTAGAAATTCACTCTCGTGTTATGGTGAATGCAAAAGTTCTAAAGTAATAATATATTTGATTTCAAAAGTATTGATAACAATAATTCATCTTAATTTTTATAGACAAATAATCAATAAATTATGAATTAGTGACATAACCTTCAAATTCTTTTTGTGAATAAACACAATTTGAATATTATATTCAATCTCTATAATACATTCGCATAACAAACAAACTATTTGGATCGTTATTTAATGATAAATTGGAGGATTAATAATAATAAGATTAAGTATCATTAAATGTTATCATAAATGTCCTGGATGTATAGAGAATTATTGAAAATTTTGCTAATCATGGAAACTACATTAATATTCATTAAATTAGAAATTGATAATACCATCTGATGGATGGACAATCATGAAATAAGAAGTTTCTTTGTGGAATATGTAATTGTTTGTCATTTTAAATATACTACTAGCATAGCTTCTCATTAAGATGTATTAGTAGGTTTTCTTAACTAGTAGTAAATTATCAATTTGGTTAATAAATAATTAGTACTAAATATTAAAATTGATATTTTGATAATTTTTGAAATTATGATTTGTCTTATAAATAAATAAATAAATGAATAAATAAATAAGTATAAAGTATCATTAATTAAAATGATCATTATCTTATTATTATTAAATATTTAAGAACAAATATCTATCAATAGTTATATAAGAGATTTGAAATATATTACACTTTGTATGAAATAATATTTAGAAATAGGAATGAAGGTTATTATAATAATTTGATGATATAAGACGGATTTGCTAAGAAGGTTGCATTCTAGAAAATTGTCATCTATTTTTTGGCAATGGATTATTCAAGAATAATGCTATGATTCTAATTTGATTTTTAATGATCTTGTTATTTATGCGAATATTAATCATGGATATTATAAATGTGAAATAAATTGTGATTTAAGATTTTAATTTTGCATAGGTTAGAAATTTCGGCCTAACTTTCAATTGAATAATGAGTTCATATATCTTAATAATGAAACTAAATCAGTCGATTATGAAAATAAAGATATTAATTAAACTACAGTTGATGTTGTTAATACATTTCATCATGTATGCAGCAATAATTTCAATTTAAAAAGAAGTGTGTTATTTAATGTGAAAATAGTTTGCTCAATTCAAAAAATGAACAATTTGATGAGGGAAACTTCAATGAAGAAGATAAAGGTTCTGATTATTATATTGAAGAAGATTTCTATTAATGTCAAATGATGAAAACAGAGTGAGCATTTTTTCTTATATTCAATCTCCAGACTTAATTTATATTTTCTGTCTAGCTAAACAAACCAAACTTAAGTATTTGAACTGATTTAAGCTTTCAGGAAATTGCTGTAGTTTTTTTTACTTTTTTGAATCCTTCATCGATTTTATATAATTCTCTTTCCAGTTGTTCCAATTTACCCTCTTTTTTACCATTTTTTTATTCACCTACTTCGATTATTTATTTGAGATTATATAATTCATCATCCAAATCTACCCATTTCCCATTTTTAATGTCACCATCCCCTGCCACTAGTCTATTTGCAAATAATTAATTTTGCACTATTTTTAAAGTATTTTACTAAAAATGGATCGCTGCTGTATGATCTATATGCAATATCCTATGTACTAACTTTTTTCCCATTATTATCTACACATTATAAGTTACTTATTTCAAATTAAAAAACCTATTATCCAATTCAATCCACTTTCCTATTTTAATTTCCTCTCCATTTTCATCATATGATCCTCCGCCACTTACATATTTTTGAATAATTAATCACAAACTTGTTATTGTAATTTTACATTTATTTAAACTCTTTTTCATCATACTACCTAAACCAAATATCCCATCTACCAACATTTTTACTATTTTTATATTAACCTTAATAAGTTACTTATTTCTGAAATAAACTCTCTTATCTAAATCAATCCATTACCCAATCTTAAGGCTCTCACATTTGTTACTAAAAATTTGACACTCATAATTAATTGGATTAATTATTTTTAATTATTTACATCACTATATTTTCATTTTTATTTCCCCAAATATCAATATCTTCATATCAAATTTACCATCTCCCTACTTTTTTCTCATTTTTCAATTCACCTTAAAAAGTTATTTACGACTAATCCCAAAATCTTCACTTAACTCTATCCATTTTCCATTTTTATCACCTTATTCATTATAAACACATCCACCACTGTAAATTATTAATAATTAATATATTCTACATCTCTTTATAATTATAAATTTCTTTCCAATATCCTTTCCTTTTATCAATCACATATTCGCCTATTTCATAAGCTTCGGCTTCACTCTTAATTAATAAAGAATACCCAGGTTCCAAAAATTATTAATAAGATCTTTCCATTCCCCTTATTTTTTTCCATTTTCAGTATAATAGCCATTTACTTCTTTGAAATCTTCTCCCTTCCACTTTATTGAGCATCTTCCAATCTTTTACCCCTTCTAACTGTATTTACCATACAATTTAAGATGGCAAATTTATTCTAAGTTTGCCAAGACTTCTGGTTTAACTGAAGTGTCTTTTATTTTGTCACTATTATAATCAATAAATTATAAAATGTCACATTCTTAAGGTTCCACCATCTTGGTGTAAACAATTTTGTCATCTAGAGTTAATTTGATTTAGTAAATGGATGGGATAAATCTACATTCTAAAATATCCCATAACCAACTTGATATCTCTTAAGTCTCTTCTTTTTATTCATTATCAAAAACCTTTTATTCCATTTTTGAACTATACGATATTATTTTAATAGTTACTTGATTAATTCCACATTCTAAGGTTAAACTTCAAAATTAAATCTTACTTAAAAACTTTCTAGTTTGGAATTTCGATATCGATTATGGAAGTTAACATAAAAGGGCAATTTTTAATCCATTTGAAATAAAATTACTTAATATTTGAATAACATACATACATAAAGAATAATTCAATGAGAAAAAGTATCTAATAATAATTTTTTTAGATTAAAGTCAGATACTCTAAAAGAATAAATTTTTAGCTAATTTTGTATATTAAACTGAATTATTTTCAAGAATTACAACTTCACATGTCGCTGGAATTTTTCCATCTATTTTCATTTTTTTGACATTTCAGATTCTTATGTACATTTTAATTATTTTCAAATTGACTAAAAGTTGAAATCAGATCATTATGGTAAGATATAGTTATAATTTTCCAATAATGAATGTCTACTTTTCAAATAATCCTTTTTTAATTACAAAACCTTAGATGTATATTACAATATAAAATCATGTTTCTTAATTAAAAATAAAAAAAGGCTTTATGGATGTATCTGAATCATAACATGGAAAAGTTAAATCTGAAATAATTTTCAGATGGAAATTTATTTAATGAAAATTAAGAAAAGCTTACATATATGAAATTAAAGATTATTTTAACGATAAAAGGCAAGGAAATTATAAGTGCTCTGATGAGAATGAAAAAGGTATATTACAATATGTTCTTAAAAGTGGTGGTGGATTATATAATTAATAAAGTGAAAACATGGAAAATGCTTAGAAGGCGATGATTGATTTGAATAATTTCCATAATATTTTTGTAGTGAATTTAGAAAAGGAAAAAAATTTCTTTTTGAGATATTTTATATAGAGAAGAAAGAAAGGAACATTTTAAATTGAAATATACATTAATCTGATTTATTTTTTAGTGGTTTCGGCTATATGATGAAGCAAGTAATGGTAATAAAATTGGGAAGCTAAACGAATCAAGTGATGAGATTTAGCCGAGATAGGAGGTCACTTATGTGGGATATTTTACTTATGATAAGACAATTAATTAATCAAGGCAACAAAGTAATAACAATTAAATTATTAATAAAATTATTATTTATTACTTATAATAAAAGAGAATAAATTGAAAAATATGAATGCTTTAATAATCCTATTAAGAATAAAAGGAATGTTTTTATATATTTTTAGAAAATCAAAAAATGATATTTATAATTGAAATTTTATTTAATTAAGAAACTTTTAAATGATTCTTTACATTGAAAAGGTTAAATCTTTTAGTTAAAACCTGAGCTATAATAACATAAATTTATAAACATATTTTTCTTTTTATTTATCATAATTTATTTTTTTTTATGTTGTAAATCTTTTATTATGTTTATATTGTGATGGCTAATCATAGGTTTGAATATGGGTTTGTGAATCACTTCAGNATTACTTAATATTTGAATAACATACATACATAAAGAATAATTCAATGAGAAAAAGTATCTAATAATAATTTTTTTAGATTAAAGTCAGATACTCTAAAAGAATAAATTTTTAGCTAATTTTGTATATTAAACTGAATTATTTTCAAGAATTACAACTTCACATGTCGCTGGAATTTTTCCATCTATTTTCATTTTTTTGACATTTCAGATTCTTATGTACATTTTAATTATTTTCAAATTGACTAAAAGTTGAAATCAGATCATTATGGTAAGATATAGTTATAATTTTCCAATAATGAATGTCTACTTTTCAAATAATCCTTTTTTAATTACAAAACCTTAGATGTATATTACAATATAAAATCATGTTTCTTAATTAAAAATAAAAAAAGGCTTTATGGATGTATCTGAATCATAACATGGAAAAGTTAAATCTGAAATAATTTTCAGATGGAAATTTATTTAATGAAAATTAAGAAAAGCTTACATATATGAAATTAAAGATTATTTTAACGATAAAAGGCAAGGAAATTATAAGTGCTCTGATGAGAATGAAAAAGGTATATTACAATATGTTCTTAAAAGTGGTGGTGGATTATATAATTAATAAAGTGAAAACATGGAAAATGCTTAGAAGGCGATGATTGATTTGAATAATTTCCATAATATTTTTGTAGTGAATTTAGAAAAGGAAAAAAATTTCTTTTTGAGATATTTTATATAGAGAAGAAAGAAAGGAACATTTTAAATTGAAATATACATTAATCTGATTTATTTTTTAGTGGTTTCGGCTATATGATGAAGCAAGTAATGGTAATAAAATTGGGAAGCTAAACGAATCAAGTGATGAGATTTAGCCGAGATAGGAGGTCACTTATGTGGGATATTTTACTTATGATAAGACAATTAATTAATCAAGGCAACAAAGTAATAACAATTAAATTATTAATAAAATTATTATTTATTACTTATAATAAAAGAGAATAAATTGAAAAATATGAATGCTTTAATAATCCTATTAAGAATAAAAGGAATGTTTTTATATATTTTTAGAAAATCAAAAAATGATATTTATAATTGAAATTTTATTTAATTAAGAAACTTTTAAATGATTCTTTACATTGAAAAGGTTAAATCTTTTAGTTAAAACCTGAGCTATAATAACATAAATTTATAAACATATTTTTCTTTTTATTTATCATAATTTATTTTTTTTTATGTTGTAAATCTTTTATTATGTTTATATTGTGATGGCTAATCATAGGTTTGAATATGGGTTTGTGAATCACTTCAGTTACAAAGAAAATACAAATTTAATTTTATATTTGAGTCAATCCCCATTTAGAGAAGAAGAATATTTTATTCCTTTTCATTAGTAATTCTCTTAAGTCCCTGATGTGTACTTAAATATTGCTAGACTTGATCTGGAATATACATTTCCTTAAGGATATTCATTAAATATAGTTAGTGTCAGCACTGTTGGTGACATTTTAATTTATTTATAGGATTTAAAGTCAAAATAGTATGTGAGAGTCAAGAACGTTTTTATCGAGTTGAATTTAACTGGTTTGCATTTAATGATGAAAGGGTCTAAGTTATAAATAATTTGAATATAACTAATCCAAAATCTTCATACATTCATACTTACTAAAAGGATTGTAAAATTAATGTGGCAATCTCAAATTTTGTAAGCTATTACGCTCTAGGTTCTTAATTTAATAATTTAACAGTATTCAATATGTATAATTTAGGGATTAATATTAACACCAGAGACTGTGACTATAAGTTTTTATATGGAAAACCTTAAGCAAATTGGATATCAAATATTATTGAGTAGATCTGATATTTTTTTAATTGGACCAACTATAACAAGCATATAACCTGATGGATCAAGTTAAGTTGTCAATTTTCCTTCTGGATGGGGTATAAAAAATTGTTATTTAAATCTTTTGGGATTTTAACATGATGGATCTGATTTAAATATTAGATATGAAACAAAAGTGACATATTAATCTCAAATTACTGTTGGGATATATCCATGTAATCAATTATCATTATTGAAGGGGGTCCAACTATTATCTTATCGATATAACATAATCATTTTTGTATTAATGATCCTTATTTTGAACTTGCTATATTTAAAGGTTTGATATAATCTAGATTTTTTGATTTATAAGATTAAATAGATACTCATATTGAAATTTAGGAAATAAATTACTCTTAAAATTAAATTTTACAAGAATAAATTACAATAGCAAAAGAAATTGGTTCTATAAAGATTATATTCTACTGGAAATGCTTAGATAAGGAAGTTTTAAATGTAACAATATTTTGTACTGATGAATGGTGTTCTTCTCCTACTATCAAGTGTGATGCCAATAAAATTAAAATAGTAAGATTATAAGCAAAGTTTTAATTAAACTAAATTTCAGAGCAATATATTAAAATAGCTAAGACTTCAGTTTCACTGTCTGCCTCTTAAGTTATTTAATATAACAATCCATTTGAATAAGTTTTATTAAAAATAGAAATATAATGAGATTAAGCATAAAAACTTAAATATAAATAAATAATTTATTTATTATTCTTCACGATTTGATGATACTAAAATGTTTAGTTTGTAGATTGATTGAAAAAAAACTAAGGTTTAAATACAAAAAATATTAGGATATATTGAATTTAATTACCTAATTGTTAAATTGATTTAATTTTCATATTGTCGTAATTTCTTTTCCGAAATTTTTAATTCGCCTAGCTACCTTAATTTCAAAGTCTATGCTATATCCATTAATTAAATTTCAATAGAACTAATATTAATCATGATGGGATATTTACTATCTTAGATACTCTCTCTCGTTGATAATATAATAAGACAGAATATTAGATTATTGACAGAAAATTTGTTTTTATCTCTCAAATAAACAGATATCAGTGCTTTAAATGACAAAGAATTTATTAAGACCAAAATAATTACTTAGAATTTATTATTATCAAAAAAACTCAATTATATTAAAGGGTTAGTAAACCCTTGAAATCTTCTTTATAATGTAATTAAGCATTTTTCTGAATACTCTAATTGCAAAGTTAAAAAAAAAAAGAGCATGTTTGTTATTTTAAACTAAATCAGTAGTAGAGGAGCCAAATTCATACTACTCTCAAATATTTAAGACTGATTTAAAACCTTTTGATTGATGATTAATCAATTAAAGGAATAAGTTTTATGATCTTATTCTCAATTACTTTTATAATATATAATCCTTAATAACTAAATTCTAAGCAGTTTTGATAAAATTCTAAGTAATGGTGTTAGATGATAACATATTCAATAAATATATAAATATTTCTATATTATTAATTAAATACAATAATTTATAGTTTTAAGACAGATTTTCAGAAACTCTTAATTACTACAAATACATATCTCTTATTTCTTAATAAAAAAACTTATTTGGACATAATGTATTTGTAAAAGATTAAAATATTTAAATTTATATTTAATAAACTTATATTAATGATGGTTTAAATAATATTGTTAATGGTTCATAGAAATGAAGACAAATCAATTGGTTTCACAACTAAAAGCTATCACAACTTATTCTTTTTGATCTTTTACAATTTTTTTTTCCTTATTAAATACTTAATTATAACATTGAATCCTCAATTTATATTTCAAGATTAAATTAAATTCAAGAAATTTATAAAGTAAATTATTTAATTAAGCTGCATTTTACTTGTTCCTTTTTAATATCGCTAATTTCTTTTATTACAAATTTTGAAGAGATATTTTAAATTAGTTGATTACCGGTAAAATATCTTTTGGATTCTGAACAGATTTTTCAGTAATATTGCGCAAAGAGCTCCTAAGTATAGTTGATTTATAATTCATTCATTTGTTCTTCTTTTCAAAACAATTAAGATTTTTAATATAGTAATTCAAATTATTTAAACAAATGCTTTTGGTTTCTACCCTTTATAATCATTTAGAAATTAAAATTCCAATCATTTAGATTTACGCTGAACCAAAAATTCATTTCTTATCAATCAAACTCAGCGATAAAATTGGTATTTAATTCTTCTGCCATACATCTGAAAATAATAATCAATATAAAAAATTTTGAAAAGAATAAATCTGGATTATATAATTTTTATGCTAAGCTCTTAAAAATACAATTATACATTAAGCACAAAAAACAAATAAAAAAGGTTTTCTAAAATTATTAATACCTACAATCTTTTGAAAGAAAAATATTCAGTATATCAAATATCTGTTATGAAATAAATCAATTTTAATTAGGTTTGTTAAATATAATCATATCATAGTTCTCATAATTGTTTTCATCTATAGATACATATTGTTAAAAAATAATTGAAGCATTTCTCCAAATAATTGGCAATAAAAAAATATTGTTAAAATTTAATTTAAAAGGTTTCTATGATGTATTAATATAAATTAATACACTGTTTTATTAAGTTATATGAGCATGAATATGAATATTTTTTCTGCCATCTATTTAGAAATAAGGAAACTGATTGGTTAAAGTTTTTTTGGCTTAAGAAAAATGAAAAACTTCTCGTTCATATTAAGATTTGAAATGTGTTGGATTGGAGAGGAAAACATTATGAATATTATTATGAATAATTATTTTCCTAATTAATGTTCGTCATAGCTTATGTATCAAAGAGTTAATTGGATTATAGAGTATTAATTACTAAAACTTTGATATGCTGAATGAGGAATGAAATTCAAATTAATCATTTTACTCAT